>BLSH010262588.1:1413278-1425260 GCA_018402905.1 Glandirana rugosa
ACCGTCTAGATTGGTCCTGTCCCCGAAAACCTCTCCTGATCCCCGTTCGGAGGATGGGTGACTAATACCGCGTACCTCTCTCGTTTAGTAAGAGATTACTACCTGTCGGTACATTACTTTCGAATCTCGCTCCGAACCTAATTAAGAAGTTTACCCCTGTGATTTCGAAGGGAAGACTTTCACCTACCTTTCCACATTTTAATTAGAACATGTCCAATTACCAGTCTCCATCACAACTCGCTTGGGCCTGACATTGCAAGCCCAGGCATGGCTTGAAATCCCACAGGCACCGTGCCTGGGCCTGGGCCTGTAAAGTTTTTAGCAAGCCCAAGCCAGGCCCCAAGACGATAAAATGAGGTGCGAACCCGAACGATTTTTGAAATGTCCGGGTCCGGGTCCGTGCCACGGACACCCTAAAGTTCGGTACGGACCCGAACGTTACAGTCCGGGTTCGCTCAACACTACCTCTGACCATTAACCTGTACAAGATTAATTTTACACCTTTCCATCCACTTTCAGAAGGGAAGCTTTAGTGTCCCCATTTGAAGAATTAATCCAAGCCTCGCTCTAAGCTTTCATTACATGGCTGTCCATCATTAGAGAATGATTTGCTCTCTCCATGCGCCATAATCAGTGGGTAGGAGGCTTGCCCCTAGTCCTCTCCAAAAGCCCCTGTCCTGGTTAGATCTGCCACATAGAATAGGGTAAATAGAGGGAACCTCTAGTAGATTTTATTGCTGCTATGTCTTCCTGTGATAGGAAATCTCCCAAGTGGGGTCGCAGACTCTTCCCCACTCTATCCAAACTAAAAAAAAAATTGAAGTTGGCTTTAATCATTAGCCCTTAGAAACTAAGACAACATTGTTATAGAAAATTACTAATTAAGTCATCAAGTAATTTCATTAAATATTCTGATATCAAATTGACATCAAAATAAATAACAGAATCTACTGATAATTAGACTCTTTCATCTCTCACTGTTTTCACACATCTACTGTTAATGATTTGGACAGCAGACAACTCTAAAGTTCACAATCCAAACCACTCAATATACTTTCAAAGCAACCTGAGTAAAAACTAATTTTCTTCTAAAGTGAAATTTAAAATGATATTCAAAGACTGACAACACAGTGTGTCTTTTTATATTAAACTTCTTGAGATGGGAACATCATTTCAAACACTGCATAATAATGCAGTGGCTGACCTTTCCACGTTCCATCAAGAGCAATATAAAGGTTGTGAACAAAACTGAATTAAATAAAACAAAATGGATCAACAAGTAGAAACTGTGAATTTGAGAAAAACTTGAGATAAAAAAATGGATGCATGGTCTTATTTTTTATCTTGTATACCCACTGTACCCACTTACTGCCAAGTCTACTGTACTTACCATCATATGCTGTACGTGTGTATCTGGATTATAATAAAATAAAAAATATTGTTAAAAAAATGGATGCATGGAGCAGCGTTCCCCTCTCAATTTCTGCTTTTTTTTGTGAGATCTTTGTATATAAGGTCACTCACAAGTAAGAGAACAGAAACAGTATCTTTGTAAGTTTTTCTAACGGAATAGTCCAATTTAAAGTGGTAGTAAACCCTCCTATCATTTTCAGCCAAGGAAGCTGCCATCTTGGCCTCTGTTTAATCTACAACTGCCATGATGCTGCACATGTGATCAGCTATGACACCAGCCATTGGATGGTTTGACAGTTTGGTTTAGAGCACAACCAATGGGAGTGTTCCATTTCCGGCATGTGCCGGAAATGTAACTGGTTTTTAACCTGTTAAATGGATGGGTTTACTACCGCTTTCACCCAAAGGCTGACCCTTATTGGCATAAATCTATGCACAAGAAGTTAGGCTCTCCCCTCTTCCAGCAGGGATTTTTTTTTTGTTACGGGCTATAGTCAATATGATCTATAATAAGTATGAAGGGATTTCAATTAAGAAATGATGACATTCTGTGAGGACCAATATAAATGAATTGACAAATACAGTACATCCAATTGAGAAAACTCTTCGAGCAGAATAAAGGCCCTGGCCTGGAGGAGCAGGAGGCGCTCTGTGCTACCAGCCACATCCAAATGTTATTTACTTTCATAGAGCATTTTGTATTTTTTTTTGAGTGAATACAAGATATACTCTGACTGGACAAGGTGGAGATCATGACATCACTGCCCCTTCTCTCCACCTCATCCAATTAGAAAATGCCTTGTTTTCAGTGAAGAAAATACAATGTGTTCTATGAATGGCAGAGGTGCTGAACAACTGACCTCCTGGGGTTAGTGTAGAGGGGGAAGCCATTTGCACAGAACCCAGAAGATCATGGCTGTGAATGTATGCACCATTAACCATGGATTGGTGGCCCTCTGGATATTAGATATGCATACTTATATTGAGCACAAAATATGCAAAATATATATATTTGGCTTTAACAGCAGTCAAGCAAATCACTTCAGTAAATGCACTGGTTTATCTACCCATCAGTAGCTAATCTAATCATTTTTGCATATGACACAAAACTATGGAACATAAAACTTGTTAAAATGTGAAAGTCAACATCACTAATTATTTTTAGATTTAGCAATGCTTTGAAAAAAAAATACATGTTTCACAAAATACATTATTTCTCTTTGATTACAGAAAACAGAACATATCCCAGCTGCCCCATGATCTTTGCTACCAACCTCAACCAATGTAATGCGCCTGATGTCCCATCCTATACTGAAGCTGGTTTTCAGCAATGAGGGGCCACAGCCCTGCAAACAGAGATGAATTTGCTCATCACCCTCCGTGCATAAAGGTCTACAACAGCATTTCCTGAAGTGACACTATCAGGTCACGATTTCCACTCGGGCTAGCAGGACAGGTCAGGTGACTACGTGGTCTCTTTTGACCTATTTGGCTCTCTGACTGGAATACTTACCCTTACTCTGCTGGGGCACCTGGAGGACATGAACCCAGAAAAGGATATATAATGACATTATCTGTGGACCCTGGAGTCACAATTTCCTTTTTTTTATTCAGCTGAGCAGGAAAAACATCTAAAAAGTGTGACTTATAAAAGAGCCAGGTACAAGAATTCTCCCAAATTCCATCTCTGTCACTTCTGCTGTACAGCTTGATCTGCATTTACTTTTTAGAAAAATATGTGAAGTAATGAAGGGAATTGTTTAATGCTAGAATTATTTCTCCCAGAAGACTAAAACCTATGCCAACTCTTACCATTAGCAAAGCCCATCGGCCCCTCTGAGGTCTGAGAAAACCTGATACTCCTGGGTACCCAACACTCATGGTATTTCACCGTACCTCCTGTTTGATCATGTCATGTGAGAGGTGAGAAAGGCATACTTAGCCCAATAAAATCTGAGTCTTTTTAATGTTAATATTAGTTAACATATGTTCCATCAGGTATATGGTGGGTCAGGGTAGTGGTGGGTGCAGTAAAGTTAAGATACAGGAACCTAAGGGTGCCTAATGCCAATCTTGAAGGTTGATCTTTTATGTTTTGATTATTTGTCAAGTAATTTGCATTTCTATAGCACTTTTTTTCCTAGGGGACTCAAAGCTCTTTATCTGCTGTCCGGACAGATGGTTAAGGAGGCATCTTGGGCGTGCTCAATAAAACATCATACTAGGGCCAATCTTAGACGGGAGCCAGGGAACCTACCAGTGTTTATTATAGTTGTGAGAGAAAACCAGAGTATCTGGAGGAAACCCATGCAAGCACAGGGGAACATGAAAACAGGGTCCTGACCGGAACGTGAACCAAGGACCCCAGTGCTGCAAGGCAGAGGTGCAAAGCACTAAGCCTAAACTGGTAACGAGTATAGACTTACTTTAAAGGTCAGTAGTAGCTTTCATTACAGCACCTATAGCACATTCAGGAATAAAGAGACTCTGTCATCTTGTCTATTCAGGGCAAAATTATGGGGTCTCTTTAGCCCCCCTCGACCCTGCTGTACTCACAAGCCACTCCTTCATCCATTGCAGTCTCCACAAAATACCATGTGCCAACTGATGTTGGAACATCTCCATCATGTGACAGTGTTTGGGCTTAGTGAATGAAATCTATGCCTGATTATAGCATGGGAGGAGGTCACATGACCCCACATACCTAGTAGCAAAGGTATTTTTTGGCGGCTGCAATGGAGGAAGGTGTGATGGAGTTGCACTGTGAAGGTCGGTTGGAGGGTTGGCTTTAAAGAGACCCTGTGATTTTGCCCTGAATAGACAAAGTGATAGAGTCTCTCTATTCCTGAATGTGCTATATGTCCAGCGATGAAAGCTATTATTGACCTTTAAAGTAATTCTATACTCTCTGTATAAAAGAGCAAGATGGTAAAGTCTCTTTAGAGGTATCAACAGTTTAACAACCCAATAGCCAACCCTAGATAATTTCTTACATATAACAGTGGGACCTACTATAATGTATGTACACCTACTGTATATAATGCACCTACTATAATGCAATGTGTATTGCTCGGTAGACTAAAATCCATGTGCATAGAAATAAAGGATCCAATAAACCACCATGACAAATGAAGGATAGTATGTGATCTTGGATTCACCAGCAGGTGGCACTGCAGATAAATTCTACAATAATAGCTCCTGCTTTTCAGAAAACAGGCAATGAGTGAACAGTGAGAATAACCCAGTATAAGTACCCTTAGTGTTTCTAAACCCAAAAACAAAAATACAATATACAGTACTGGAGCTCAGTCCTTAAATGTGGTAGCTGCATTTATTTTCCTCTTTCACTTTAATTTCACCAGGTGATTCTGCCAGTAATGCATTTCATGTCTGAGGGTGACTACGCTCATTGTATTGTATCTATCGAGCACTGTCATCCTGATTTGGACAACAGAACATCTCTCCCTCTCCACCTCTCCATAACATAGGGGGAGGTGTTCTGTAGTTTAGAGAAGTGAACTGGGAAGTGTTGATAACAGTGGCTTAGTACTTCTGCTGTGCAGCACTGAAGTCTACAGTTCAAATCCCGGTTAGGGCACCATCTTGTATGTTCCCCCTGTGCTTACATGGGTTTCCCCCACACTCCAAAGACATGCTGGTGGGTTAATTGGTTCCTATCTAAATTGGTCCAAGTATGTGTCCCAATGCATGATATAGGGACTTGTAAGCTCCATGAGGGCAGCGCTTCATGTGAATGTACTATAAGAAAAAGTTCTGTGTAAATTGTTAATGCTATATAAATACTGGCAATACATTTCTGGCAGGAAGAACAGGATTTTTTTTTGTCACTTATTATACAGATATAACAAAAGCTTTCAATGTTATGCCGAACTGACCCATAAGGATCTAATAAAAAGAGTTCACTGTTGGAGTGTAGGTACATTTTAAAAGATAAGAACTAAGAAAGGTTGTGAATCTTGTGATAATAGAAAATGCCTCTCAAGTTGTGACATATTTTATGACAAAATCATTTTTTTGACACCGTACCCCCACTGCTCAATACACTGAACAAGCAATAAGTAACACCCCGTCACCCTGCTATTCTTAGTCAAGCTAAACTACATGGGCTTTGAGGACCGGTACGTTGGGCTACTGCAATCCAAAGTTTTCTTTCCTTTTTGAATTTTTACAATCTGGCTTACTTCAGCTCGTAAAGAATGTCTGATGGAGCCTTCCCTCTCAATGCAATGGAAAATTGGAACACGGCACGCAGTATCTCTGCCATGTATTCACAGACAGGCTATTATGAAAGAGGGAAAGTCGGGAGTTTTACAAAATGTAGTTCAGACGCTCTCAGACTATTACAAAGCCCAGCAATGCACTGCGGGCAGGGGAAGGATGTGTTGATAAAGACAAGAGGATACTGAAAGAGGGCTGGGGTGTTTCTCAAAACTCATTCTGTGGCACAATGAGAGACAGCTTTCAGATCTGCAACGTTCTAACACATGGCAGAAAAAGTGATGTTCACATGAATGTACCTTGATGAGTTCATTGTAGCTTTAGATAGATGGGCAGACAGATAAACAGACATACTGACAAATACAAAGAAGATAGACAGACAGACAGGCCACTAGGTACTCCCATAGATAGATAGATATAGATAGATAGATAGATAGATAGATAGATAGATAGATAGATAGATAGATGGATAGACAGGCAAATAAATGTACAGACAGTAAGATAGATAGAAAGACAGCCAGACAGACAGACAGACAGACAGACAGACAGACAGACAGACAGATAGATAGATAGATAGATAGATAGATAGATAGATAGATAGATGGATGGATAGACAGGCAAATAAATGTACAGACAGTAAGATAGATAGACAGACAGACAGACAGACAGACAGACAGACAGACAGACAGATAGATAGATAGATAGATAGATAGATAGATAGATAGATAGATAGATAGATAGATAGATGGATGGATAGACAGGCAAATAAATGTACAGACAGTAAGATAGATAGAAAGACAGACAGACAGACAGACAGACAGATAGATAGTTGTACAAATAAATGTACAGACAGTAAGATAGATAGAAAGACAGACAGATAGATGGGCAGATAAATATACAGGCAGAAAAGCCTTGTACACACGGTTAGATTTTCGGATGACTGAACATTTTGTTGGATGCGTGCCTCATGTCGAAAGTGAAAAGCATACTAACAATACGAAAATTCTCGTACGACTAAACTCAATGTCAAAAGTGACGTAATGTGTTGAATAGCTTTGTATGTATTTTTTCATTTCTGAACATGCATAGTCTTGCACTTACGGGTTTTTTTTCAGACGAAAACCGCACTAATTATACGAAAATCGGACGTTGTGCTCACATCTGACAAAACTGTTATAGTCTGCACATCCAGCTTTTGTCGTCCGAAAAAAAAAATCAAAATCGGCTGTCGAAAGCACCATACTAACGATCCGAAAATCAGAAGATCTGTCGTCCCGTATGAAATTTGCATTGTGTGTAAGGGCCTTAAGATAGATAGATAGATAGATAGATAGATAGATAGATAGATAGATAGACAGACAGACAGACAGACAGACGGACAGACAGACAGAAAGATAGATGGATGGGCAGATAAATATACAGACAGTAAGACAGACAGACAGACAGACGGATAGACGGATAGAGGGATAGAGGGATAGAGGGATAGACAGATAGACAGACAGACAGATAAATAGAAAGATAGATAGATGGGAAGATAAATATACAGACAGTAAGATAGATAGACAGACAGACAGACAGACAGACAGACAGACAGACAGACAGATAGATAGATAGATAGATAGATAGATAGATAGATAGATAGACAGTACAGTAGAAGACAGATACATAGGTAGATAGATAGATAGATAGATAGATAGATAGATAGATAGATAGATAGACTCATATGTACACACACTTAGAAGTGGCCATACACTATAAAATTTTCTTTACCTCTACCATCATCAAATGTAAAAGGGACTGTACAGAAATGATACAACCTGATTGGATAGTGTATGGCCAGATTTAGACAGATAGGCACACAAGACAGATAGATAGACTGACTCGTAGGCACACACACTTGAGTGCACCCTTTTTTCCAATCAATTCACTTTAAGTACAATAAATATGATAAACAGATGTGTGAAGAAACTGAAGCATTAATCAAATAATTTAAATCTGTTTTTCAATTAGGCAGGCCTACTGGGAAATGTATTAGATATAGTAAGCAAGAATCCTATTATGTTATTTAATGTTACAATCTTCTGCTGTGTTACATCTCTTATTTCTCATTCCCTCCGGGATCTTTCAAATCTCACAGACAGGACTAGGCAGACTGACACTGCAAATGGGGATCAAGAGACTCGAAAACAGGAGCCATCACTGTAGTCTTGTTAGTAATAAAATAAGTTGAGATTCAAAATACAAATCTATAAAACAAAGTTGTTTCTAAATGAGGAAATCAGGATTATACACAATACTACTGTATATGTAATTACTTTGATTTGAAAAGACCCCACCACACATGGAATTACAGTAAAGGATCTTAGAATAAAATAAGATTATTCTTCCTTTGGGTAAGCAAGGCAGACCTGCCTAATTGAATAGCAGCCCGGACTTAAATAGCAGGATATTACTCAAACGCAGGAAATGGGCAGGTATTCAGCACAAGTATAGGAAAATGTTACATTTAGAATAAAGAAAAACACAACGGGAGCAATTTCCTTCTGCTCTGATAGGGAAAATGTTAACACATTAGGAAGTAAAATGTCGGGGCTATTTTCTGAAGCCTTGCTGGTCTGCTCAATTAGGACCTTACTAATCACTTATAATGAGCAGTAACGCTGATATCTATTCTTTACCCTAAACTGTCACCATAAAAGCAGCAACTTAGATGTAAAGCAATTGGTTCATTAAATGTACTCTGAGCACAATGTTCCACCACAGAGCGGGGAACTCTACTTTTATTCAGCTTTTATGGAACTTTCTGCAAGTGTCACCTATTAAAAAGACTCCAATACTTTGTTGTCTGATTAATATAACCTTCAATCTTGAGAAACGCTATCATAAGTTTAATGTAGAGCACACATGGAAATTCTTCAAATACTAAACGGCAATGATTATTTACTAGGGATATCTAGGCAAATATTGTATTAAAAACATAACATTGAGAAATTATACCGGAAACCTTCACCCATTATAATACAACCTGTAGAACATAATGAAACCTTATGAATCCTATCTAGATGGTTATTAGAACACTGGCTGCTGACAGAATCCCCAATAATAGCATGAAGCATGGTTTCAATATCAGGCACATGAACAGTCTGATGTGCACCCAGCAATCAAGCCAACTTCACTCCAAGTGTCTGTTTCATAACATGACCTTACTACTAGGATAATACTGCTCAGTGATCATCTATCGGACAAGAGGAAATAAAAGCAGAATTATAGCTGTATGATGTATTGTATTAAAATGTCCCATTATGTTCCTCTTTAAACTGCTATGGCTTATATTTCACTAAAATGAATTTCTGCTAATAAAAGTAGTTTATGATGTCTAATAAGTTGGTGGGCTCAAAAATTGCTTGGGATCCTCAGACTAACTCCTGCATGGCATGAAAAATGCCCTATGTTAGGAGTATGTTAATTAACTTTGCAGCAGAGAACTAGAAATGTGCAACTGTGTGTGTACATAGTGCTCAGACCTGTGCGTGTACATAGTGCTCAGACCTGTGCGTGTACATAGTGCTCAGACGTGTGCGTGTACATAGTGCTCAGACCTGTTCATGTACATAGTGCTCAGACCTGTTCATGTACATAGTGCTCAGACCTGTGCGTGTACATGGTGCTCAGACCTGTGCGTGTACATGGTGCTCAGACCTGTGCATGTACATAGTGCTCAGACCTGTGCGTGTACATAGTTCTCAGACCTGTGCGTGTACATAGTGCTCAGACCTGTGCGTGTACATAGTGCTCAGACCTGTGCGTGTACATAGTCCTCAGACCTGTGCGTGTACATAGTGCTCAGACCTGTGCGTGTACATAATTCTCAGACCTGTGCGTGTACATAGTGCTCAGACCTGTGCATGTACATAGTGCTCAGACGTGTGCGTGTACATAGTGCTCAGACCTGTTCATGTACATAGTGCTCAGACCTGTTCATGTACATAGTGCTCAGACCTGTGCGTGTACATGGTGCTCAGACCTGTGCGTGTACATAGTGCTCAGACCTGTGCGTGTACATAGTGCTCAGACCTGTGCGTGTACATAATTCTCAGACCTGTGCGTGTACATAGTGCTCAGACCTGTGCATGTACATAGTGCTCAGACCTGTGCGTGTACATAGTCCTCAGACCTGTGCGTGTACATAGTGCTCAGACCTGTGCGTGTACATAATTCTCAGACCTGTGCGTGTACATAGTGCTCAGACCTGTGCATGTACATAGTGCTCAGACCTGTGCATGTACATAGTCCTCAGACCTGTGCGTGTACATAGTGCTCAGACCTGTGCGTGTACATAGTCCTCAGACCTGTGCGTGTACATAGTGCTCAGACCTGTGCGTGTACATAATTCTCAGACCTGTGCGTGTACATAGTGCTCAGACCTGTGCATGTACATAATGCTCAGACCTGTGCATGTACATAGTGCTCAGACCTGTGCATGTACATAGTGCTCAGACCTGTGCGTGTACATAGTGCTCAGACCTGCTGCCAAACAGACAAATTATTGAAAGAATTACTGCCAAGTTAACTGATGCCTACTGATGCTGCTAAACTTAGGCTGGACATCTACGCTTCCAAAAAACGAACTAGCAGTCCACTATCGGCCATATGGATATAGATCAAAATCACTTTCCAACCTAAATGAAGGTACTTTTATTTCTTTTAACTCTTTAACTATTAAAAAAGCATTCCATATTTCCTAATGGTGGGTGTCCAACCTAAAACCATAATGATGGTTGTCCAACTTAAAACCTTAATGATGGGTGTCAGACATAAAACCCTAATGATGGGTGTTAGACCTAAAACCCTAATGATGGGTGTCAGACCTAAAACCCTAATGATGGGTGTCTGGCATAAAACCCTAATGAAGGGTGCTCTGAATAAAACCCTAATGATGGGTGCCCAGCATAAAACCCTAATGATGGGTGTCAGACCTAAAACCCTAATTATGGGTGTCTGGCATAAAACCCTAATGAAGGGTGCTCTGAATAAAACCCTAATGATGGGTGCCCAGCATAAAACCCTAATGATGCGTGTCCAACCTAAAACTCTAATGATGGGTGTCTGACATTAAACCCTAATGATGGGTGTCAGACCTAAAACCTTAATGATGGGTGTCTGGCATAAAACCCTAATGAAGGGTGCCCTGAATAAAACCCTAATGATGGCTGCCCAGCATAAAACCCTAATGATGGGTGCCCAGCATAAAACTCTAATGATGGGTGCCCAACATAAAACCCTAATGATGGGTGCCCAGCATAAAACTCTAATGATGGGCGCCCAGCATAAAACTCTAATGATGGGCGCCCAGCATAAAACTCTAATGATGGGTGCCCAGCATAAAACTCTAATGATGGGTGTCCAGCATAAATCTCTAATGATGGGTGCCCAGCATAAAAGCTTGATGATGGGTGCCCAGCATAAAACTCTAATGATGGGTGCCCAGCATAAAACTCTAATGATGGGTGCCCAGCATAAAACTCTAATGATGGGTGCCCAGCATAAAACCCTAATAATGGGTGCCCAGAATAAAACTCTAATGATAGGTGCCCAGCATAAAACTCTAATGATGGGTGCCCAGCATAAAACTCTAATGATGGGTGTCCAGCATAAAACTCTAATGATGGGTGCCCAGCATAAAACTCTAATGATGGGTGTCCAGCATAAAACTCTAATGATGGGTGTCCAGCATAAAACTCTAATGATGGGTGCCCAGCATAAAAGTCTAATGATGGGTGTCCAGCATAAAACCCTAATGATGGGTGCCCAGCATAAAACTCTAATGATGGGTGCCCAGCATAAAACTCTAATGATGGGTGTCCAGCATAAAACTCTAATGATGGGTGTCCAGCATAAAACTCTAATGATGGGTGCCCAGCATAAAACTCTAATGATGGGTGTCAGGTATAAAACTCTAATGATGGGTGTCAAGACATAAAACTCTAATAACGGGTGTCAGACATAAAACCCTTATGATAAGTGCCCGGCGTAAAATCCTAATGATGGATGCCCAGTATAAACCCCTAATGATGGGTGTCAGACATAAAACCCTGCCATCCTATGTACCTGATGACTTTAGAATAATTGTAGCAGAGTAACTGATTGCCTTCACACTTCTTAAATCAAACATGCAAAAACCATAGACGTACAGTAACCCACAGCAGCAATCATTCCCTTATCAGCTTAGAGCATTCTGTATAATAAAATACGGCTTCTGATTGCTTTTATTGCCTATGCACATTGCTGTATTTAATAGCACCGATAACCTGGCTCACTAGGAGCTTATTT
>BLSH010262588.1:1436086-1454493 GCA_018402905.1 Glandirana rugosa
CTCCGAGGGTAGTCCAGGCGGACTTTTTAACTGGCCGCCTGGACTAGTCTGTCGGACACGTTTTCGTCGGATTCTTACATAATTACTTCTATTCCTCCGTGTAACCACATCACTTATCGTGAAAACGAACTGTCGTTTTCCCAGCGACTATACTTTGGGTTGGGGCTGCGATGGACGGACCTCAAACGTACAAGAAGGACACGGAAACACCCAAAGGAGACACATGAGGCCAAAGGAGGGTGTGAGGTTTCTGTACGACCATCCATTTAATCTAGGACAGATTTAACCGGGATCATAATTATAATAATATGTTGGGTCCTCTGATTCCTCCTGTTTTGAATTGTATTGTAATTTGTACTGTCTACCCTAATATTGTAAAGCGCTGCGCAAACTGTCGGCGCTATATAAATCTTGTATAATAATATTAATACTAGGGCCAATTTAGACAGGATCTAATTTACCTACCAGCATGTCTTTGGAGTGTGGGAGGAAACCGGAGTACACAGAGGAAACCCACAAAGGCACAGGAAGAACATGCAAACTCCAGGCAGGTAGCGTCGGGGTTGGGTTTCATATCAGCGACCCTTTTGCTGTCAAGCAAAAGTGCTATTCACTACACCAATGTGCCTCCTTATCTTCATTAATACATTCTTAGGCTGCTTTTGCACAGGCTGTCTGATCAGGTCCGCCGGTCAATTTTTCAGGCGGACCTGATGGGAGCCTCTGTTTACTTCTATGGGGCAGCGGATGTCAGCGGTGACATGTTCGCTGACACCTGCTGCTGTCTAATCCGATCTTGTCCATGAAATCCAGACGGATGGTGGCCCTATTTTCTATCTGTCTGAAGGATCGGATCGGATGGGTCCTGATGAAAATGCACAGTGAGCAGAGACAGACCTGTCATCCGCCTGCTCAACATGGATCATCAGATTGATCCCTCGCTGAGCAAAGCGAAGTCCGCAGGGCGGACCGCCCGTATGGAAGGTCACTTACTGGCCTCATTCCATACCTCCCAACTTTCTGAAGAGGAACATCTTTTAGCACACGGTATGTAGGCAAAAGAACCCATCTCTGCCACGGCCCGGGTTGCACAGACCACAAAGGTCTAACATGCAGAAAATTATTAGCTCAACCACACAAGTGCTTTTTTGACTTCTATTTATCCTTTCTTTTGGCTTTTCAAAATAACAAATGCAGTAATATAGAGGCTGAAGACTGAAGGTTTAGTGTATCATCACACTTTTGGTAGTAAAATAGTACGTTTTGTAAAGACCAAAAAGAGGAACAACTGAGGTTGCATGAGGAACAGAGGAATTTGTTGCCAAAAGAAGGGCAGTCCCTCAAAATGAAAGGTCATTCAAGTCCCCTGGTGCACTCATCTTTTTTAACCAGTTCCCACCCAGGCCAATTCTGACATTTCTCTCCTATGTGTAAAAATCTGTATTTTATTGCTAAAAAAAAAAATGGAATGCCACCAAACTACAGTACTTAAAAATCTCCACAGGTGATGCTTTCAAAATGTTTACAGGTTACCAGTTCAGAGTTACAGAGGAGGTCTAACAATAGAATTATTGCTCTTGCTCTGACGTTTGTGGTGATACCTCACATGTGTGGTGTGAACACCTTTTACATATGCAGGTGCGATCTACATACAGGGGCACTTTAAAACATTTTTATTCATGTATGTATTTTACACTGTCCCATTAAATTTTTTTCATCACTTTTATTTCTATCACAAGAAATGTAAACATACCTTGTGATAGAAAAAGGCATGACAGGTCCTCTTTATGGAGAGATCTGGGGTCTATAAGACCCCAGATATCTCCCCTACCCTGAAAAGCATGAGATAAAAAAACCCACTGATCTCTGCTTTCAAGGGAAAAAATGACAGTGTTTACATCTGCCCGAGCCAGAAGTGACGTCATGGCATCGCTTCCAGCCTCCCAGGGTCATAGAGATAGCCGCAGACCATCCGGTCCTTTCCCAGCTCTGTGGTAACCCGGCACCACCACTGGATCAGATCTCTGGCTACTCGCATGGGAGAGCACAGAGAGACGCAATGGGCGGTGGGATGGGGGATGTCCCCTTCCACTGCCCGTAAAAGCAATCAAGCAGCTAATAAGCTGCTAGAGTCGCTTTTACATTGTAGGGAATCGCTGAAAAAAAAAGATATCTGGATGACGCCTGTAGCATGCTCACAAGACCCTATAACCACCTGTAATGCTGCTCTGGTGTCTCACAGCAGGGTGGCGGTTGTCTTGTGCTTGATTTAGAAAATAGAGAAGCATGAAGGGATAAGAGATGCTGCAACACCACTAGCTCAACAGGTGAGAGGAATGTAAAAGGCCTCAGCCTTGAGTTCCTCCTTAACTACACTTCTGATGCATTTCATGGCGCTCATTGGGTAAATTCCAATTTGGTATATTTATACATAGTCACATTGATCCAGCTTGGACCAGTGTAACTATGTGTATACATAGGGGATCCCCCTGGAAGCTGGAAATCACTGAAATAGATTCTGCTACTCCAGTGATCTCCACTTGCTTCCAGTTCCCGTGCCGAGTACCCGGCCTGATGCATTTTGAACACAGAAAGTCGACCGCTCAGCACAAGCACCATTCAGGGAGTGATTTTCATTCTTTAACATGGTAATAAGGGCTTTTTTTTAAAGTTTATTCCTACAGGTAAGCCTATATGAAGGACTGGTTCACACAGGGGCGACTTGTATCGGACTTGAGCCTCCTCAAGTTGCCCCATGTCGCTTGACATAAGAAATCCCATTGAAGTGAACAGGAGCCGTCTTAATGTACACAACTGAAGTCGCTCCGTCTTCAAGGCGACTTCAGGAAAGATTCCTGTACTACTTCAAGGAGACTTCTATCCGACTTGTGCCTATAGAATTCAATGGAAGTCACCTCCAAGTCGGATCCCCATCTACATGGAAGCGACTTTGCAGTGAAAGGAATAGAATTTATTCAGGGCAGCCTCCTCCCTCCCTTCTCTGATTGGCCACAGCAAAGTCGCCTGGTATGAAGTCATGTTGTAAGTTGCCTCAAGTCGCACTGAAGTCACGCTGAAGTCGCGCTGAAGTCGATTTGAAAGTCGCTCTGAAAGTTGCAAGAAAAAGAGGGGTTTACCGCGCTAGGCAACAATGTAAAAAGAAGAGGGGGTGAGCTGCCACACAACAACCAAACTTATCGTTAATCAAGAATATAAAACAAAGGGTATAGCACTAAAAACTGATGAATATCTATAACCATATGTGTTGATTCTAAGTGCGGTGTCATCCACAATATCACCATAAATATAAAGTGCAGACAGTGTATAAATTATACAACATCACATAAAGGTAAATACTCCAAATGGGTGTTGCTGACCCCAGATTGCTGCGATTTTTTATGATTTTTTTATGAACTTATGGATCCTTTGTTCTTATGTCAATATCAATAAAACCTTTACCTAAGAGAGGTGTTTACACTATGGAGAGCCTTTTTTTTCTCTCCTTAAACTTACATCCACCTTCCTGAGTATCCTTGGCCGTTGGATTTTTGACGAAAAACACCCCCGCACCAGACTGCAAGAGGACCATTCATCCCTATTAGGCTCCGTGTGAGCACCATTCATCCCTACAAGGCTCAGAGGGTATCTAGGATTGTGTGACGTTCGTCCCTTCCTGTCCAGAGGTCTGGATCCTATGTATATATTCGTGCCTGAATATATTCTCCATCTGGTAAGCCTTTTCTTTGGAAGGTGATGGATTGTACTGAGGGAGTCCACCACCCTCATCACTTCTTTGACCATATCACTTTATAACATGGACATTATGATGAACTGTTAATATTACTTACTGCACATCGGGACATTTGCACATCTGGTCTTCCCAGCTTTCAAGTCTCACTCCCCTTTCCGTGGTTATATATTTTTTGAATGACCCCCTCAGAGGGCCTTCTTCTTTTTTCACCCTACACAGCTGCACCCAATTGTGGAGGACTGTTTGCACATCTTTTGGAAAATTTAATAACTTAGCGGGAAAGCTATACGCTTTAGAGTTGCACTTTATATGTATTTACCTTTATGTGATGTTGTATGACTTATACACTGTCTGCACTTTATATTTATGGTGATATTGTGGATGACACCACACTTAGAATCAACACATATGGTTATAGATATTCATCAGTTTCAGGTTTAGCGCTATACCCTTTGTTTTATATGCTCTGAAAGTTGCGCCGAAAGTCGCCTAGCAGTCGGATCGCCCCTGTGTGAATGGGCTTAGGCTTACCTGTAGGTACAAAAAAATGTACAAGTGAACCTAGCGCTCAGAAGATACCAACAATAATAAAAATAAATACGTGAAGCAGACTGCTGTACTTTTAAGGCCTCATACACACAGACGTTTTTTGATGCCGGCGTTTTCTGGCGTTTTTGCAGCTCTCTATGTTAGTCAATGGCCCCATAAAAAAGCCGACGTTTTTGAGCTGTAGATGGTGTCAGCGTTAGTGAGCTGAAACTAGAACCCACGGCCAGTGCGTTCTGAGGCTGTAACGTTTTGGCATTTTTTGACGCCGACGCCACAAAGAGCCAACTAACGCCAACAAACGCCAACTAATATTGTACCGGCGTTAACCGGTGTTTTTTGACGCCAATGTTTTTAAGTTGAAAAATAGCAGAGGGATGATTTTTTTAAAAAAACGTCTATTGACGCCGACGCTCACTAACGCTCACTAACGCCGATGCATAACGCCGAAAAACGCTGATTTTTTTTCCTTGACGTCGGGCCCGACGCTTTGTTTATTTTTTAAGAAATGTCTGTGTGTATGAGGCCTAAATGTCCCGAATGAAGACACAAAAATATATATATATATATAAATGAAAGAAGTTGTACAAGACTGCCCTGTCTGCTATCTCTACCTCAAAATGAGATTGAAGGTGATATAATGAAACAATGTTGATACAATTGTATCAGATGTATCAATACAAAAATATTCATTGTTACACAGTGTCAGCCGCACTATGCGCATAAAATCAATAACTGAAAAATAAAACACCCGTAAAAACTTTTTTCATTTCAGCTTTTTTGACACTGTAACACTGAAGATTTTTGTTTTGATACATCTGATACAATTGTATTCATTATTATCACTTTCACTTTAACGTTGGGGTAGAGATAGTAGACAGCGCAGTCTTTTACAACTTCTTTCATTTACCTGTAGGTACAGTAAATATCTCCTAAACGTGCACCATTTAGGAGATTTTTACTTTACCGGTGACGTCACTGGCGCATGCACACTGTACTCTCAATGGACTCCCGCACATGTGCGGCAGTGACGTTATCGTGGCTCTGCCAATCAAATGGCGGCTGCCTGCAAACCCGGAAGGAAGACCGAATGAAGATGGAGGCCCTGTCAGAGTGCGGCTGGACAGCTTTGCTTTCAGGTAAGACTTTCATAATGTGCTAGTATGTGATGCATGCTGTAGTAGCACATTATGACATTAATTTGGGGGAGCAGATTTTTTTCTTTGGGTTACTACCGCTGTAAATTCTCTGATTAAAAGAGGTGGAGGGCATGACATCACCACCCCCCACCTCCCTCTCCACCTAGTCTAACCATAGAACAATTTTCATTCATTCAGAAAATGTAAAGCATTCTCTGAATGGCGCCCATGCTGAGCGGCCAACTGCCTGTGTGCAGAATGTAGCAGAGCAGCTGTTCAGCAAGAGGAGATCACTGGAGCAGCTTTGTGTCTACTTCAGTGACGTGCAGCTTCCAGGGACATCAGCCAGATATAGTGTATACAGTGAGGGGAAAAAAGTATTTGATCCCCTGCTGATTTTGTACATTTGCCCACTGACAAAGAAATTATAAGTCTATAATTTTAATGGTGGCGTTACTTTAACAGCGAGAGACAGAATAAGAACAAAAAAATCCAGAAAAATGTATTTCAAAAAAGTTATGAATTGATTTGGATTTTAATAAGTGAAATAAGTATTTGACCCCTTTGCAAAACATGACTTAGTTCTTGGTGTAAAACCCTTGTTGGCAATCACAGAGGTCAGACGTTTCTTGTAGTTGGCCATCAGGTTTTCACATTTTAGGAGGGATTTTGTCCCACTCCTCTTTGCAGATCCTCTCCAAGTCATTAAGGTTTCGAGGCTGACGTTTGGTAACTCCAACCTTCAGCTCCCTCTCTATGGTATTAAGGTCTGGAGACTCCAGAACCTTAATGTGCTTCTTCTTGAGCCACTCCTTTGTTGCCTTGGGCGAGTGTTTTGGGTCATTGTCATGCTGAAATACCCATCCACGACCCATTTTTAATGCCCTGGCCGATGGAAGGAGGTTCTCCTCCAAAATTTGATGGTATATGGCCCCGTCCATTGTTCCTTTTATGCAGTGAAATTGTTCTGTCCCCTTAGCAGAAAAACACCCCCAAAGCATAATGTTTCCACCTCCAGGTTTGACAGTGGGGATGGTATTCTTGGGGTCATAGTCAGCATTCCTCCTCCAAACACGGCAAGTTGAGTTGATGTCAAAGAGCTCGATTTTGGTCTCATCTGACCACAACACTTTCACCCAGTTCTCTTCTGATTCATTCAGATGTTCATTAGCAAACTTCAGATGGGCCTGTACATGTGCTTTCTTGATCAGGGGGACCTTGCGGGCACTGCAGGATTTCAGTCCTTCACAGCGTAGTGTGTTACCAATTGTTTCTTGGTGACTATGGTCCCAGCTGCCTTGAGATCATTGACAAGATTCTCCCATGTAGTTCTGGGCTGATTCCTCACCGTTCTCAGGATCATTGAAACTTCACAAGATGAGAGCTTGCATGGAGCCCCTGACCTGAGGGAGATTGACAGTTATATAGTGTTTCTTCCATTTGCAAATAATCACACCAGCTGTTGTTACCCTGTCACAAAGCTGCTTGACGATGGCCTTGTAGCCCATTCCAGCCTTGTGTAGGTCTACGATCTTGTCCCTGACATCCTTGGACAGCTCTTTGGTCTTGGCCATGGTGGAGAAATTGGAATCTGATTGATTGATTGCTTCTGTGGACAGGTGTTTTTTGTACTGGTAACAAGCTGAGATTAGGAGCACTCCCCTTAAGAGAGTGCTCCTAATCTCTGCTTGTTACCTGTAAAGAAAACACCTGAGAGCCAGAAATCTTGCTGATTGATAGGGGGATCAAATACGTATTTCACTTACTAAAATGCAAATCAATTTATAACTTTTTTGAAATGCATTTTTTTTGCATATTTTTGTTGTTATTTTGTCTCTCACATAAACCTACCATTAAAATTATAGACTGATCATATCTTTGCCAGTAGGCAGACGTACAAAATCAGCAGGGGATCAAATACTTTTTTTCCCTCACTGTACATAGTTACATGTAACTATGTAAAAATATCCATATCTGGAATTCTTCTTTAATGTACTCAAATTTATTGAACTGACATGTGAAACATAGCACACACCAAGACATGTGATTCTAGGTCCTGTAATCTCAAGCAACTGAAAATGATAGTAAGTTATTAAAACTCTAAAGGATTTCAAAGTTTATTAAGTTCTATCTCGGCTTTTTAACATCTTTAAATTACCAACCAGGTGATTGTTGATCCATAAGTCTTACTCCAGCCAAATCCTTTTTTTTTTGTTGGTTTATGATGATGCAGTGGAAGACAATTTAGAACTTCTGTTGGATTTTTATTACTGTTGGAGTGACCATTGGAACAATTTCTTTTTACTCATGTTATCAGAGAGACCAGGCCTGGTAAGTAACAGAACAAACTTTAGATTAGAGTGGTTCATTTGTTTTAAAATATGTAAGGCCAAAACATTTTTTCTTAGATTTGGATAGAGAATGGAATGGTTAAACACAATATGAAGTGAGAGGAAATTTATCCCCAGTGAGGGAAATTCCCCTTTAGAGCGCTGGCACTTGATCAAGCATCTTTAAAATTCACGTCAAGTATTTTTTTTCCTATCTGTGCCCCATTGGGGAGATTTCCCTTCACTTACTGTCCAGGAGTGAAAGGAAATCTCCCCAAAATAAGGGAAATCCCCATTTTAACAGTTGACTGTTCCCATTGGAAGATTTTCCCCCTATCCCTGATCTGGTGACAACTTAAACTGTTTTACCCTTTTTAACTTTCAACCCTGAGAACAGTATTCACCAGGATAAACGGAGAGAAGGTCACAGATAGCACTAACAGAAGTTCCAGCCTTTCCTCTCTCTATCCAGGACTAAAAAAAAGGTTTAACTTGCATACACTTTAATTAAATATGGAGAACATAGGTAAATATTTCAAAATATTTTAAAACCCAACTCCAGGATATTGCCACTCCCTTTAACTAATTGCAGGTATGAAAAAAACTATCAAAATGCCCATTTTACTTACCTGAACTCAAGGTCACATGACAATCTTGCATGACACTTTCAGAAGCTGGGTCCTCTGTCATAGGCTCCAGAGACAGGAGAACTCATTGTGGTGGTGCAGGGACCAGTGCCCAAGAAGATAACGAGCAGGGATAAAAGCCTGGTCCCTTTGGGCAGGAAATTATCTTGGCTCATAGAGGAAACTGTGACTCTAAATCATTACACTGCAGGAGGGATTAGGAAGAGGTGTTTGGAAACAAGACTGAGGAGTAAGGTATTTTGTGCACCATTTAAATTTCATTTTTGCCTGGAGTTGGGCTTTATTTAATATGTATGGAATATTTTGGTCCTGTTGATCCCTTTGTAATAAAGTTCATAACTTTCTTTTCTACCAAGTTAATTTTCCTGCCAAGTCAACTACCATTCACCTCTGGCATTAAAGAGTAGTAGCCAGTGGATTCTTGTTCAAGGAACATGTAAGAACAGCATCTAAGTCAAGAACCTACAAAGGAGCATGAAATAATGTTTTCCAGAATGCTCTCAGCTGTACTTTGGTAAAATGTAAAAAGTTCTCCCTACAGCTTTCCATAGAAAATGTTGTCTTTTTCCTGCACATATGAATACTTCATGTGCTTTCCTTAATCATTTTGCTGCCCAACCAATTTTTTTCATTTCTTTACATATTTTTGTAATAGATATTGCACATTACAGACTCGAAAACTCAATAAAGATTACCATACTATACATTTCCTGAAAGCAGAGAACCTATAGGTGTGTGAATGCATAGCTAATATGTTAAGCATAAATGGTATTGGTGTACTTTATGTCCTACTGTAGCACTCCCTTACCTTGGGCATTGTGTGATAACCCCCACGCGACTCGAGAGGCTAGCACTTTAAGCTCGCAGGGTGTATCCTTGGCTTACAGTAGGGTAAGCATACAGTTGAGAGTCAGTCACTTTAGTTTTTTGAAGTTCTTGGCTGAATTATTTGTGTAGCTAGTGTTAGGGGTAAAGGGTAACCAAAAACAGCAACATACCTCAGGCTTTGTGGAATGAATAGTTGCTAGTCGCCTCTCCAAACTCTTTCCCTGTACCTCCAGCTCCCATTGGGTGCATGCCCCGCTTAGCTGTTCTACTCATGCCGTCACCGCCATCATGCTTTACCATAATAAGATTGGCAAAATATAGTCTTCACTGTCCACCATTCACCCTAACACATTTAACACCACAAAGGGGTCTCTATGATTAAGTCTTTTGTGGTGGGAAACATGTTGGAGTAGAAGGTGGACAGGCAAGACTATGTCTTGTGAATACTGTATTTATTTTATTCAAGCTGGTTTTACACTGGTGACAGCATCACTGTGCGACCAGTTCATTTCTACTTGAAATGCATATCCCAGGATGGTGGATAGTGACTAGTTTCTTTAGTGGCAGTAATAGAAAAGTTGATGTCGGCTCTAATAGTAGCAGCCTCCCAGTTACAATAGATCCTTTAGGAGCAGCCAGGCCTTAAAGTGGTTGTCAACTTGTGACAACCACTTTAACCTACAGGTAAGCCTATGATAAGGCTTACCCGTAGGTGCCTTGCATATCTCCTAAACCTGTACGGTTCAGGAAATATGCAGTGTATTTTCTGTGACGATATCATGTCGGGACATGCACTGTGAAGAAACGGCCTCCGTGACGTTCCTCCACTGCGACCGCGCTGTGACTGGTGGCCCCGGAAGGAAGAGGGGCAGAAGATGGACGCCGCCAGCACAGGGGACAATGCTGGACATCAGAGGCTTCATTTGCAGGTAAGTGACACATCAGAGCAAACCAGACCCCTATCCTGGCAGGCCAGGTTGCATGCTCGGATAAGGGTCTGGTTTGGATTTTAGGGGGGACCCCACGTCAATTTTTTAAAAAAATGTTTGAGCGGGGCTCCCTTTAAAATCCAAACCAGACCCAAAGGGCCTGTTATGGACTGGGGGGGGGACCCTACGCACATTTTTTCAGTGATTTTTTTTGTATATATTGCCAGGAGCCCGCAATATACATTACAGCCGCAATAATAAAATACAATTTTTCCTATGGAAATGTCATTTTGCTTTGTTCTACACATCACAGAGATACGCCCTTTTACTGGTAGACTAAGGAGGCAGGCACATTATTTAACCGCTTGCCGACCGCTGGTCGGCAATTGACGGCGACAGAGAGGGCGCAAATTTCGTTTGGGTACAACGCTGCACGACCGCGCAATTGTCAGTTAAAGCGACGCAGCGCCAAATCGCAAAAAGGGCTCCGGTCCTAAAGCTGGAAATCCTTCCGGGGCTGAAGTGGTTAAAGGAATTTTTTTTTTTTTACTTTAAGCATTAATAAAACTGCTCCTTTAAAAATGACGTTTTTTTACAAACTTTTTTTTCATTGATACATGTTCCCTAGGGAGGGACCCGGACCCCTATAACCATTGTATGCCCAATTACTTGCATATACGCCTTTAAAAAGGGCACTTTTGATTTTTGACGTTCGGGTCCCATTGACTTCAATGGGGTTCATTGTTCGGGTCCGAGCTTTTGGAATGTTCGAAAGTTCCGGTACGAACCGAGCAGGGGTCTGCTCGGCCCATCCCTACTATCTAGCCCTGTAAAGCAAAAATCACTATACATACCTTTTCTGAAGCCGATCCAGTCTGGTCTCCAGAGGCGAAAGCCCTATGCAGGAGATAGCCGACAACGGCTGTCAAATGTTTAGGAAGTGACATCACCAATAGAGTTACTATGGGGCCTCCTCTGAACCCATCTGCACAGAGAAGCCACCACTGACAGCTTAGCGTGAGCCCGGACCGGAGCAGCTGCAGAAAAGGTATGTATAGCGATTTCTTCTTTACAGGGCAAGATAGATTAGTCTTAGATTGTGGATGCAAGTAGAATTGGAGATTTTAGTCTTAGCCTGAACTTTTACTTTAAGGCAATGTAGCTACACTAGTCTTACATGTCACATGAGACAAAGCCAGCTTTTTCGCAGCTCACAGCACCCATTGAACTAATGCATTCATTTGTGGGAATTCTGTCTACTGCAATGTAGACACAGGTGGGGATTCGGGCTAGCTTTATCGACCAATTTAGTCATCGAACAAATTCACTTTTTGACAATATTTGGTCAATGATATCACCCAGGACCCCCAGTGGTTTGTTTACCGGGATCTGTCATATAGTAATCGGAGTGTAAGGTGTACACATCGGCGGGCACCAAGCATCACAATTAAAGATGGATTTATATAGATGAGCACCTTGATTGGTGCTAGGTTTAAATCAATAAATGCCGTGATTAACAATAGATTTACTTTACTGAACAATGTGATTGATGATGTATTTACATCTCTGGACATCAGGATTGATTCTAAATTACATCGAGGGACATTAAAACTAAACTACAGCCAGGACAAAGAAAATATCATTAAAGAAGTGTTTCCTTTCCTTGTGAAAAAATGATGTTCTTTTGTTTTTAAAGTGTGTTCTTCCCTCCTTTTATCCCCATTGGATAATTGTTTTTCCCGGGTGCTGCTGTTATCTCTCTATGGAAAAATGGCTTCAGGTCACACGACCTGCTTCTTAGGCCTCATACACACGGACGTTTTTTGATGCCGGCGTTTTCTGGCGGTTTTTGCAGCTCTCCATGTTAGTCAACGGCCCCATAAAAACGCCACGTTTTTGAGCTGTAGATGGCGTTGGCGTTAGTGAGCTGAAACTAGAACCCACGGCCAGCGCGTTCTGAGGCTTTAACATTTTGCCGTTTTTTGACGCAGACGCCGCAAAACGCTTACTAACGCCGTACCGGTGTTAACCGGCGTTTTTTGACCCCGACGTTTTTAGGTTGAAAAATAACAGAGGGATGATTTTTTTTAAAAAAAACGCCTATTGACGCCGAGGCTCACTAACGCTCACTAACGCCGATGCATAACGCCAAAAAACGCAGATTTTGTTTCCTTGACGTCGGGCCCGACGTTTTGTTTATTTTTTAAGAAAAGTCCATGTGTATGAGGCCTTATAGTTTAGAGAAGGATTGTGATGAGTTTTTTTCTTAGGGAGGGTACAATCTCTACAACATCCAGTGATGGCCCTGCCCACAGCCCACAAACAAAATACAGTCCTGAGCACCAGCAATGAGTTCCCAAAGTATCATGGGTAATGTAGTATCCATTTCTCCTTAGCTACACTAGATTCTCATCCCTAGCAGGTAGATACATACAAATCTTATGATATTATTAGTGAGAAAACAGGAGAAGCTTGCAAGTCTTTTAACCACTTCAGCCCCGGAAGGATTTACCCGCTTCCTGACCAGGCCATTTTTTGCAATACGGCACTGCATCTCTTTAACTGACAACTGGCTCCCGCTGCTGTCAATCACAGCCAGTGAACCAATGAGGAGAGAGAGAGGGCACGACTTTGTGTGTGAATGGGCACGCAGAACAGTGGCACAGGAGCAAGCCTGCTTGGGTGCTTCCATTGCAAAGTGCTTGCTCTGAGGGCACCTGGCAGGAGGTGAGGGACCAGGAGTGCTGGCAGGGGTCCAGAGAAGAGTACGATTGGGGCTACTTGTGCAAAAGAGCAGGCACGTAAAATATGTTTGTTATTTTAAAAAAAATGCCTTTAATATCGCTTTAAGTCTTTCTTTACAGTATATGTTCTTGAAGTTCCAGGAAAACAAGTTGTACACTCATGGGAATCATGAAACTTATAAAAAGTTTATATATGCAGGCCTAACGTGATAAACATCAGTTTCTTTAGTGCAAATAAGACTAACAACTGTGTTTTCCTGACATTACCATGGTAAAATATGCTTTTTAAATAGTTTTTACATAATGTCCATGCATTTGATATGATTTTCAAGAAAGCATTTACAGGCTGTTACCAGGTTTTTACTGATTTTGCTTTAAAGGCCAAGTCCGTTTTTTTGCAAAAATGTAAGTGTACTCGAATTAATAAAATAAAAAATGTGCATTTATTAAATGTGCATTATTTATCACTGATGCAATGCATACTGTATTGCTCCCATATTGTTTACATCCCAGTCCCAGGTGTGTACACAGGCGCTGTTATGGGGCTGCCTGTAAGTGATCTGTGAGTCCCACCACCATGGTTACAGATCTCTGTCAATGGATGATGTGGCAGAGTGACCATGAACAGCCATGCTATTTTTTTTTTAAAAAAGGCAGAACACTGCATGAAAAAGTAAAACAAAACCAAGGAACTTTCCAAGCTCAACTTACGGACCAGCCTGCGACCAACCAAATTGGCCTGTCCAACAGTATGCGTTAAAAACAGGGGTTTAGTTGCACACATTTGGAAATACATGCGTAAGCCACAGAGCCCCGGCAAGGCACCCCATTTTCTGTGGGCCTAACTGTAATTTCTGTTTGACTGCTTGTTTGCGCATGGAAAAGTAGCCCGTATTTCCGGTAAGTGGGAGAAGGTTGGTTTGAGGGTGCAGGGCTAGGAAATTCCACCATGTTTCATGTAACACTTTAAATATGGATTAAGATTAAATATGGTCAAAAATATGGCATATGCCTTTAACCACTTCAATACTATGCACTTAAAACACTTTACTACCAGACCAATTTTCAGTTTTCACTGCTGTTGCGCTTTGAATGACAATTGCGCGGTCGTGCGACGCTGTACCCAAACAGATTTTTTATCATTTTGTTCCCACAAATAGAGCTTTTTATTGGTGGTATTTGATCACCCCTGCGGTTTTTATTTTTTGCTCTACAAATAAAATAAGACCGAAAATTTTGAAAAAAAAAAAAAATTCTCTATTGTTGTCACAAAACTTTGTAAATAAGTAAATTTTCTTCATCACTGGTGGGCACTGATGAGGCTACACTGACGGGCACTGATGTGGCAGTACTGATTGGCACTGATGAGGCGGCACTGATGAGGTGGCACTGATGATGAGGCACTTATATGCAGCGATGATGAGCACTGTTAGGCGGCACTGATAAGCAGCACTGACGGGCACTGAGAGGTGGCACTGATATACAGCACTGATGGGCACTGATATGCAGCACTGACGGACACTGCTAAGCGGCACTGATGGGCACTAATAGACAGCACTGATTGGCACTCATAGGCGGCACTGGGCACTGATAGGTGGCACTGATGGGCACTGATAGGTGGGCACTGGTAGGTGGCAATGGTGGGCACTGATATGTGGCACTGGTATGCATTGATAGGGGCACTGGTGGGCACTGATAGGGGCACTGGTGGGCATATACACTGATAGGGGGCTCATTCCCTGGTGGTCTAGGGTGGCATCTGAAGGTGGCACTGTGTGCCATCCACATTGGGCAGTATGTCACTTACCTGGTGGTCTAGGGGGGTCTCCCTGGTGGTCCAGATCGGCTCCCTGGTGGTCCCTGGTCGGCTCCCTGGTGGTCCTGGGTGGGCGCATCCCTGGTGGTCCCTGGGCAGGCTCCCTGGTGGTCTAGGGTGGCGATCCGAGGGAGGGCTGTGCTGATAAATCATCAGCACAAACCCTCCCTGTCAGGGATGCAGCCAATCGGCTCTCCCCTCCTCAGGTCTGCAGACCTGAGCACAGGAAAGCCGATAAACGGCTTTCCTGTATTACACTGTGACCAGCCATGATTGGTCATGGCTGGTCACATGGTAAAGTGCTTCGGATCGAAGCGCTTTACCGAGATCAGTATTGCGGGGGGTCAGACTGACCTCCCACACCACCGATCGCCGCGATACGCTCCCCCCCCGATCGCGTGGCGGCTTCTTATCCTGAGGACGTCATATGACGTCCAGTCAGGATAACTGAGCCACTTCCCGGCTGTCATTTTGCATACGCCGGTCGGGAAGTGGTTAAACAATGACCTTTTCCTTACACTGACCAATTAGGGATTCTTAAAATTAACCACTTGACCTCCAGAAGATTTACCCCCTTCATGACCAGGTTGTTTTTTGCTATAAGGCACTGCATTACTTTAACTGACGACTGACAATTGCACGGTCATGCAACGCTGTACCCAAATAAAACTTATGTATTTTTTCTCACAAATAGAGCTTTCTTTTGGTGGTATTTGGTCACCACTGCGTTTTTTTATTTTTTGCGCTATAGACAAAAAAAGACCAACCATTTTGAAAATATATATATATATTTTCTGCTATAAAACATATCCAATAATTAAAAAAAAAAAATCTTGTGTCTTCATAAATTTAAGCCAATATGTATTCTGATACATGCTTTTGGTTTAAAAAAACCCCCCAACAAGCGTATATTGATTGGTTTACATGTCTACAAACTATGGTACATATTTAAGGAATTTTAATTAATTATTTTTTTTATACTAGTAATGGCGGTGATCAGCAACTTATAGCGGGACTGCGATATTACAATCGGACACTAACTGACACTTTTAACCAGTGACACTAGTACAGTGATCAGTGCAAAAAAAATGCACTGTCACTGTACTAATGACACTGTCTAGGAAACAGTTAAACATCTAGGGCGATCAAAAGGTTAACTGTGTGCCTAGCCTGTGTTTTTGTGTACTGTTTTGGTGCTTTTACTAAGGCAAGAGATGAATTTTGTTCCCTGCTTTGAAGGAACACAAAATCAATTTCTTGCCCCCCGTCAGAACTGAGATCTGACTTGTTTACATAGGCAGATCTCAGTTCTGTGTGTATTACTGATGATCGGTGGGCTCTGGCGGACATCCAGTGCCCGGAACCTGCAGATCGGTTTCTGCTGTGAATAATCACAGCAGAAGCGGCCAGCCGGTGGAGCGTGCGCACCCCTGCAGGCGGAAGGGCAGAATTGCATATATACGTGATTCTGCACAGGAGAGCCGCCCTGTAGCATGGGGCAGATGGCAAGTGGTTAAGACTAGCAAGACTACCTGTATACAAGTAACCTTGGCTGGATGAAACAGTGACTGTAGCTGATTTCATGCAGTTACTGTTCTGCCAGCAATTTTCCACTTGCCACCTTTGATTTACCAATCAAACTTTTTTGTTGGGTGGTGTTGACACCACAAAAATGTAATATATTGCAGCTTACCAATCAGTATATGTGGTGCCTGCATTCATTTTTTCTTTGTAAGCTTTCAACATTTTTTTCACCTGGGAAACCAGCCAGTAACATAATTCCTGCCTCTGAGGGTGTCTCCACCCCACTGGGGCAATAAAGACACGTATAGGCACCAGTGTAGTCAATCTGGGGAGAGAATAGTGTTTGACTAGCAGATTTAGATGGACTTGACTAACAAATGAAAGTCCAACTCAAACTAACACTTTTAACCAGTTACTCCAACAGTTTTTTTTTCTATTTGGCATAAAAGTCTCACATTAACCACTTCAGCCCCGGTAGGATTTCCCCCTTAATGACCAGATCACTTATTGCAATTCGACACTGCATCGCTTTAACTGACAATTGCGCGGTCGTGCGATTTTGTACCCAAACAAAACTGATGTCCTTTCCTCCCCACAAGTAAGCTCTTCTTTTGGTGGTATTTGATCACCTCTTCGTTTTTTTATTTTTTGCGCTATAAACAAAAAAAGAGTGACAATTTTGAAAAAAACCCAATATTTCTTAGTTTTTGCTAAAATAGATATTCAAAAAAATATATAAAAAAACAAATAAAAAACAAATCTATTCCTCAGTTCAGGCCGATATATATTGTTCTACCTATTTTTGGTAAAAAAAAAATTGCAATAAGCGTGTATTGATTGGTTTGCGCAAAATTTGTCGCGTTTACAAATGATGAGAATTCATTTATGGGGTTTTTATTTCTCTTTTATTTTTTACTATTAATGGCGGTTATCTGCGATTTTTAGCGGGGCTGCGACATTGTGGCGGATGTGTCAGACAGGTTTTTGGGGCCATTGGCATTATACAGCGATCAGTGCTATGAAAATGCACTGATTACTGTATAAATGTCACTGGCAGGGAAGGGGTTAACACTAAGGGGCGATCAAAGGGTTAAGTGTGTTCCCTGGGATGTGTTATTTACTGTGTGGGGGTTGTAATGACTGGGGGAGGAGAGTGATCCCTGCTCCCATATACAGGGAGCCTACAATCACACTCCTTCTCCCCTGTCAGAATGGGGATCCGCTTGTTTACATTAGCGGTCCCCGTTCTGTCACTGCGGGGGAGTGATGACGGGTAGCTGACAGACATCGAGTCCACCCTACCCACTCCCCGGCTCCCCCGCTACACAGTGAGCGCGCGAGCGTTCCCACAATCCTCGCTCCTGCAGCTGCCATCAGGTGACAGTGGTTTACGATATCAAGCCAAGTTGCCATCGTCAAGCCACGGCGGGCGGTCGGCAACTGGTAGCTGACGATTGAAAGCACCCTTGTCAGTGTTAAATGGTCTGTCTGAATACTACTTTTGCTTGGACAGCTTGATCTGTTAAAGGAAGTTGAAAAATAACAGACTTACTGGCTGGATCACTAAGTGAAAATAAAGGAAAAAAGTCTAAAAAAGAAAACAAATGCAGCCATCACATCTAAGGATTGGCAAGTTTCAATATAATACATTTTTATTTTTGGGTTTAATACCGCTTTAATGGCCAGACAGACAATTTTGCACAGCATCTGATAATAAAGTTCATCACTTTCAATCCATTTAACAAGCATTTGCTCTGGATCTGTCTCCCTGTATTTTTGGAGTGTTTTATAAGCTTCATGTGATAGGGCTAACGTGATTCTTATTTATTAACTACGTGCAGCATCTTTCAGCAGCATGAAAACGGAAAATTGTATACCTACCTGACGGTAATTTTCCTTTCCTGATGCAAAGCACGACAGCATATACGTATGGGCTGGCTCCGCCCCCACGCCCAGTTCCAGGATCCGGTTACACTATAAAGTCAAACACCTCCCACCAGGCCTCATTCTCGTTACTTATTATCACTGCGAAGCCTTTAGGGAGGGACCTATATGCTGTCGTGCTTTGCATCAGGAAAGGAAAATTACCGTCAGGTAGGTATACAATTTTCCGTTTTCCTGACACAAGCACGACAGCATATACGTATGGGACT
>BLSH010262588.1:1496648-1507601 GCA_018402905.1 Glandirana rugosa
TGTCTTTTTAAATTTATTTCACCTGAGAGGCTGCAATACCTAATACTATTTGCTGTGTTAACGCTTGGCTATGTTCATCAGATCAGTATAACTCCAGGACAAAATTCAAAAGTCAGTGGTTCTCAACCCTGTCCTCAAGAACCCCCAACGGGTCATGTTTTCAGGCTTTCTATTATTTGGCACAAGTGGTTTGATCAGTTTCACTGCCTTAGTAATTACCACAGCTGTTTCATGTGAGGGAAATCCTGAAACCATGACCTGTTGGGATGCCTTGAGGACTGAAGTTGAGAAACACTGATTTTTGAATTTTGTCCTGGAGTTATACTGATCTGATGAACATAGCCAAGCGTTAACACAGCAAATAGTATTAGGTATTGCAGCCTCTCAGGTGAAATAAATTTAAAAAGACATATTGAAAGATACTGGTGGGTGTGTACTTCTATTGGGCGTGTGTCAATGCTAGCTTATATAAAGGACTTCAGTAGAGGGTGTTGGTTTGGCCTGCTGAGAAGTCAGGTTTGTTGCTGTGGTTTTTATGGGAGAAGGAATGATATTTTGCTATTTTTGCTCATTTTTCTATGAGCAGGGCCCTTCAAACCCAATTGCTAACTGTTTTGCTAAATGTGTATATACTGTAAATACTTTAATGCCAGTAAATATGTACATACTTGTGTTTCTGCTGGCAAAATAAAATGAAATTGATTTTGCTTGTTGTTGTTCTCTTTGTAACTTACTCTTTAAATTCGTTTTGGGGGGTGGTGGTTTTGGGGAAGTGGATTACCTTCCTTAGGGCTGGTTCGCACTGCTATGGTGTCCAAGATCCGATGTAATTCGCACCGCAGTGCAAATCACATGTGATCTGTGCTATGCAAATTCAGCCATACAGATAGTATGGCTGAATTCGCATCGCATCCTGGCCAAATTCACACAGGACCCTTTTTTGTTACGCAGCAGAATCAGATCACATGGATGTTCACATCCATGCAATCCGATTCCTGTTCGAATTTGCAGTTTGCAGTGTGATATGTAAACTGATTTGGGAGTGTCATTAGCTTTCTATTGACACACCAGCAGTTTGCATATGGCAGTGTGAACTGTCTAAGTCGGGGGCGTTGCAGGTACCCGCAGTGGATTTGCAGGGTTCCCGCATCACACTAGTGTGAACCAGCACTTATAAGTCATCTTCTATTTTATATTTGCATAGTCCTTACAGATATACATCAGCAGGAAGTGTAATGTGGCTGTAAACAGGAAGTGTTGTGTGCACATGGGCTGGAAGCAATTGTGTGGTGACGCCAAATAAATCAATGAACCCCACCCACACCACATATAGCTCCAACATCCTCCCCTACATTGATCAAAAATGTAATTTCAACTTGCTTGCGGCTATAATGTATTGTCCTCCCAATCCATACGATGCCCTTTAGCTCAGGGATGGATTTTAAGTGAAAGCCCATTCCAAATTTTTTTACAAAACGGCGGGGAATCCCCCCAATATTCAGACCCTTTCTGAGCATGCAGCCTGGATGGGGGACAAATGAGGACTCGCCCCCCTCCTGGACCAAACCAGGCCACATGCCTTTTACATGAGGGTGTGTGTGCTTTGGGGTGGGGGGCTCTGTGCCCCCCCACCCCAAAGCATCTTGTACCTATGTTGATGGGGACAAGGGCCTCTTCCCAACAACCGTGGCTGTTGGGGTCTGCGGTTGGGGGGCTGATCAAAATGTGGAAGCCCTCATTAACAAGGGGGCCACCAGATCCTGCCCCCCCATGTGAATGGGTATTGGGTACATCATATCCATTCACCTAAAAAGTCTAAAAATGTTTTTAAAAATGGAGACTTTTTTTGTCCAATCTTTTATGTTATAAAAGTGTCTTGCGATGTACATCCATGGTCAATAGGGATGGTCCCCCGATTCGAGTCAAGTATGTTCAACTCGAACATCGGGGGGTTGCCAAATCCTGAACATTATGGGGTGCTTGTGGGAAATTTGAGCGTCCCATAATGCAGTGAAATTGTGGGGGAATGCCGCCCGCTCATTGGCTAAAGCATGCACATGACCTGCATGCTTTGGCCAATCACAGCATGCTCTGCTGTGAGAGCCATGATTGGCCAAAGACAGGGTGCCTTTAGCCAATCACTGCTCAGCGGGTCTGAGTCCATGCCCACACTATATAAGGCCACTTACACAGCGGCCAAACATAGTGAAAACATTTGTGGAGATAGCAAAAGGTTAGGCAGTGGCATGTAGCATAGGAATATATATGTACAGTATGGTATATATAATATGTTTCATTCAGTGTATTTATTTATGGTCCTTATATAGCGCTGTGAATTTACGCAGCGCTTTACATATATATTGTACGTTCACATCAGTCCCTACCCTCAAGGAGCTTACAATCTATGATCCCTGTATGAACTCACATTCATACATATACTAGGGCCAATTTAAACAGGATCTAATTTACCTATCTGCATGTCTTTGGAGTGTGGGAGGAAACCGGAATACACGGAGGAATCCCACGCAGACACAGGGAGAGCATGCAAACTCCAGGCAGGTAGTGTGGTGGTTGGGATTTAAACCAGTGACCTTTTTGCTCCCAGGTGAAAGTGCTAACCACTACACCACTGTGTAGACTATATACAGTGCATGCACGCTCGGATATGGGTTTGGCATAGATTTTAAGAGGAAATCCATGCCAAAATTAAACACAAATTTCAGGTAGGGATCCTCCGCAAAGTCCGTACCAGGCCCTTCAGGTCTGGTATGAATTTTAAGGGGAACCCCTTGCCAAATTTTTGAAAAAATGGCGTTGGGGTCCCCCCAAAATCCAAAGCAGACCCCAAAGCACCCTCCCCATTTTGAGCGTATGTGGCCTGATAAGGTTCGGAGGGGGCACGTTCACTCGTCCCCACCCCCCCGCCATGGCAGGGCTGCATGCTCTGATAAGGATCTGGTTTGGATTTTGGGGGGACCCAACACCATTTTTTATAAATTTGGCGTGGGGTTCCCCTTAAAATCCATACCAGACCCGAAGGGCCCGGTATGGACTGGGGGGACCCCCAATGCAATGCTTTTTCAATGATCTTTATCTATATTGCAGGGAACCAGCAATACATTCTAACCGCGACCGATTTTAAATGTCAATTTTTCCTTTACAAATGTCATTTTGCGGTGGCACTGTTCTAAACATCACCGAGATCCATACTAAGGGGACCCCCCAAGCAAGCTATTTAACCACTTGCCAACCGCCCACCACAGCGTGACAGCGGCAAAGTGGTTCGTTATCGCAAACCACTGTCACCTGTCGGCGGCTGCGATAACTAGCATTGTGAGCGTGCGCTGCTGGATGCACGCTCGCACACTCACTGTGTTTCGGGGGGCCAGGGAGCAGGAAGGGCAGACTCGATTGCCGCCGGCTACCCACCATAGTCCCCTGCAGGGAAAGTACGGAGCTCCGTGTATTTAAACACGGATCTCTGTTTTGACAGAGTGGGAAGGGCGGTGATCACAGGCTTCCTGTATATGGAAGCCGTGATCACTTCCCTCCCGCTGCCAGCCCAACCCCCATACAGTTAGAACACGCCTAGGGAACACAGTTAAACCTTAGAGCGCCCCCTCCAGGTTAACCCCTTCACTGCCAATGGCATTTCTACAGTAATCAGTGCATTTTTATAGCGCTGATCGTTGTATAAATGCCAATGGTCCAAAAAAAGTGTCAAAATGGTCCGACATGTCCGCTGCAATATCTCAGTCTCGATAAAAATAGCAGATTGCCGCCATTACTAGTAAAAAATAAAAAAACATAAAAAGCCCAGAAATGAATTCTCATCATCCGTAAACGCAGCAACTTTTGTGCAAACCAATAAATAAATGCTGAATTACGATTTTTTAAAACAAAAATATGAGGAAGAATATAAATAGGCCAAAACCGATGAAATAAAATGTTTTTTTAAATTTTTTTTTGGATTTGCATTTTAGCAAAAAGTAAGAAAAACTGGTTATTTTGCAAAATTGTCACTCTTTTTTTATTTATTGCGGTGATCAGAAATGACGCAGAGGAGATCAAATATTACCAAAAGAAAGCTCTATTTGTGGGTAAAAAAGGACGCAAATTTAATTTGGGTACAACATCGCACGACCACGCAATTGTTAAAGCGACGCAGAGCCGAATCGCAAAAAGTGTTCTGGTCCTAAAGCGTGAAATCCTTCCAGGACTGAAGTGGTTAAAGTAATATTTTGTGGTGTTTTTGTTTTCTTTTTTCACTTTAACCATTATTAAAACCACTGCTCCTGAAAAAAAATCAATTTATAAACTTTTTTTATGGCAATGAACTTGCATACAAGCATTAAATGGAGGAATTCTGAAGCCACAAGTTTGATTCCAATTGACATCCAGTGCTTAGAACATGTGATCTGAGAGGCATCTTCCCAGGCAAATAGAGCTCTGATGTGTGTAGATTTCCTCCCAGTTTGTGAGAGTTGAAGTCAGTTATTTTAAGGCACTGCTGGAGTAGATTTGGGAGGTATAGTAAATCAGGGCCAGTATGTCAAATTTTCCTGTTTTAAAAAGAACTGTGTTAAAAAGTGTTGTGTGCCTGGCTGCAGAGATGGGGCGGTCAAAACGCAAAAAGGAAGCAATGTTTGCTGAGATGAGAGACAGAACCCTGTGGCTGGAGGGGTTGTTCCCGAAAGAACAAGCCCCAGACTGGTGCAAGATGCATTTGGCCACACTGGAGCAAAGGAAAAAGGAAAGCAAGCCTTCATTTAGTGCAAGGAGTGACCAGATGGGTGCGGTTGCCTGTGGCAACAAAGAAGAAATTCATGCTGCTGACTATGTTGCTTTCTGAACATGTTGAAGACTTTTGGATGAGTTTGTGATGATTGCTTCCTACAGAGGGTGGCCCAGAGGTTGCTGGGTTGAATTGGTGCAGCTGTTTCTCATAGAGAAGTACCAAGATGTGTACAGGCGGATGATTCATAACTGAAATGACTACGACAATTACCTAGAAGCAATCCAATCTCTACCATAGCAACCTGAGAAAATCTGTTTGCAGAAGGGAGGTGCTACAACAGAGATGGGGCTCAAATCTTGAATGAAGATGGTTGTGCAAGAGGGACTGCTGTTACCCCTGGCAACTGTGGATAAAATTTGGTTCAGCCTGCAGGGTGTGACAGAGAGCGCGAGAAACCGGTGGTTTCACATTATGACTACTTGTATGAAGTTGTCAGCCCAGAGACATGTGTGGATCTGATGTTACCCCTAGCAACAGGAAACCAATTTGACCTGCATGGGATGTTGGAGAGTCCAAGAAGGCTGTAATGTTGCCCCGTGTCCATGTTGGGGCATTAGCCTGTGCGAGCACAGCCAAGAATGGACTACGCCCTCAATTGAAGGGTTCCTCACTGGCTAACTGGAAGACTTGTAAAACTGTTCTGATTTGTGTGAGAAAAACTGACTATGTGACTGTCCACACAGGAGTAGAAGTGACCCCAAATGGGAGATGCCTGTTTGTGCGAAAAAGGACTTGCCTTCTGCAGTGCCCTGTTCAGTGGTGTTGCTTAATATGTTCAAAATTGCTGCTGTGGAACAAGGTTCTGAATGGTATGAGGTAGGGGTGACTGGTAAGCAGAGTATGCTATCTCCCCTAGCAATGGTAGATAAGGCCGCAGAGGTGTCAGAAACTCCAGGGAGCTCTGTATGTTGGAGCCAGAGGTTGCCTGGAACAACTGTGATGCCGCTCTAAAGGATAAGAGGATACTTGAACCTACTTGAACCTATTCATGAGAATAAGTCAAATGCTAAAGCTGAAATGTGTGATAAGGGGTTAATGCAATCTGCTGAAACAGCAGGGTCATATGAAGCATTGTAGTGTGGTATTGCATCCAGATATGTCAGGGGTGACCTCTGAGAAATGTGTGCCATTGCCCCTAGCAACCGTGACAGGGGCAACAGAGGTGTCCCTGGAGACCACACAGGAGGTTATGGTGCCTGAGTTTGGGGTTTCCCAGGACAACTGTGTCACCGCCCAGATTGACAAATGTGTTTCACAGGAGTTGAAAAGTAATGTACTAACGCAGCCTATACAAAGCAGGAATGTGAATAATGATGATGTGTTTAATGTGTCCGCTGCAGAGCAACTTTGTCCTGGGTCTCCTTGCACAGTTGGGGAGGTACCGCGTAGTACCTCTGAGGGGAGTTTGATTAAGGCAGACTGAAGAAGTCAGGAATGATAATGAGAAATGTATTTCTAGCAATGCTGATAACGTTCATGATAAGGTTGTTGATGAGTGTGACACTAACAAGCACAGTGTTTCAGTTGCGTTGAGCCTCTTGGTCTGTCTATACAAGCGGAATTAAGATGGTATTGGCGCTGCTCTTTTCTGTAAAAATTGAAAAAATTGAAAAAATAAAAATAATAATTGTAGAAATTTTCCAGTATGCTGGTAATTTGCAAATAATAAATTATAATAAATTATTAATAATGGATACTGATAGTTGATGTCTATGGCAGAGTATTTTGATAAAGGATATACCAAAGTGTGTCAAAATAATTCTGGTGGAAATTTTCCAGTATGTTGGCAATTAATAAATAAATAAATAAATGGTAAAAATATATGTGTTGTTGGTGATGTGTACAGCAGAATAGAGTCTTCTAGTTAGAGTTGATATGTGCGAAGGAGTAAAATTATCAAATTATGACATCAAATTATGAGTGAAATTAAATCAAGTGGAATATCAAGTATGCGACAAAGTATAAAAGATAAAGAGTGGCAATATACAAAGACAAAATGTAAAATATATATAAAAAAGCACAATATATAGGAGATATATAAAAGATACCAGAGGCAAACAATATAAATATAAAAATGTATAAAAAGACTTAGATCAAGTGTCTGATATCTCATTAGACCAGGTGCTGCGGTTATTATAACTCCAATATTTGAAGAGCTGAGTATGTTATTTTAAAAGGAAAAAATAAGGGATTTCACATAGTTCATATTTCTCTAGTCCAAAATAAGGTGGCTTTGTGTGTGAATCTTCCAGTGAATATTCTAAAAGAACTTGTGATAACTTCAAGTGGTGCGCCGGGTGATCCTTTTGGAAATAGAGAGTGTGCCTGCTTACCAGAAAAACGTTCCCCACTCAAGGGGTCCACGTTTTGGAAGGAGTGCACAGCTTCCCCTGTGCTCACAGGATCTGGTGCTCCTGGATCTCCTCGGTGCTCCTAGATCTCCTCGGTCAGCAGGGCTCTTTTTCCTTTCTCCTCACCGTCTCCCACAGATCATACCATGTAGAAAGAAAGACTAGATCTTGTGCAAATAACGCTTGATTTATTGCTTTTCCAAAAATGCTAAAAACATCCAGCTCAAAGCGAGCGTACAGCTGAAATTCTGTAAGCGGGAGATCCTGTGTCTCCTGTGTTCTCCTCGTAAACCTGTGAACCGGAAATGACGTGGACATGTGAGCCCCGCCCTACGCGTTTCGTCAAAAGGACGTCTACTGGAGCGGTCTTGGTCTGTCTATGTCTGCTTGGGCAGAGGTAGTGCTACATAGATGATTTGGCCAAGAGACTAATTGCAATGCTGGATGACATTTCTGGGGCTAAAGGTGTGGTGGAAACTATGGCTGCTGTGCCAGGAGACGTGTCTACAGAACAGCTTAAAGGCCAAGGTGCATTGGCTGTTGCAGAAATTAACCCTCTCATGTCTGAAGGTCCGAGCAAGTGTAAACGCACAGCAGAAATTGTGTCCACAACGCGTACAGAGAAAAATGTGTATTTTGTGATGACAGATAGCTTAATGAAATGCTAGCATCATGGAATGTACAGCCGTGTATATCTTGCTGTCTTCTCCTGTGATTGGATTACTGGTACCACGGGGTAAGGCTGATGGGAGCTTGATATTGCAGGCTGTACTGTGTAGAGATCACAAATGTTGGAAACAATTACTGCAATGTTGGTTACTTTTGTGGAAAGTGGCCTCACAGTTCTCTGTGAAAGTGCTTCCAGCGGCAGTTGTGTGCGGAAGACACTCAGGGAACTGCTAGAGGAATCAGAAATGACAGACATGGTGGAAGTCTCTCCGTATGTTGTTGTGATGAGATGCATTCCTGCCGGTGCGGTCCAAGGTGCGGCTGAGCAGTGGTTGGCACATGGCTTATGTACTGTCTCACCCGCTAGACCTCATGTGAAAGATGGGCCCAGAACAGACGCGGCAGTAGTGGGAATGCTGTCCATCACTCGCAAAGAGGTGCAGTTTGAGGTACCCGGAGATACTCTGAACGGAAATAACAATATGGGTAACTGTAACGGAGAAGTGTGTAAACCCAAGTTATATTTTGTTTAACAGCATGCTGGGTTGCTTCCTACTGATGTAGCATATGAGAAGCACTCTAGAGCACTGTCGGAGCGCTTATAGGTATTGGTTGAGGTACCAATGGACATAAAAATGGTTAAAGAAATTGGTGTGCAAAAATGTGGTGAAAAATGTTCGTTGCTAGGACAGTCGCTATTGGAGTGTTTGACCACAGGGGGCGATGTGAAACTATGGGAAGGTCTCATGGGGAATAACTGCTTGCCTGTAGGTGGTCCCTCCCTAGACACTGTCCTAACAAACCAGGGGACAAGTGGTCCTGATGACACTGACCATATTGAGTTGAGTAATTTATTGTGCAAAGTGGCTATTGAGGTTAAACAGAAGGATGTGGTGTTAATCTCTGATGCTTTGGTTGCAAGGGTAACCACACAGGGGTTGGTGAACCTGAGAAATGGATTAGGTCAGTTTTGAGTAAGGTAGTATGAGAGGTCAGTCCCTGACAGGTGTCATGGAAGTGGATCCCCAACAGTCCCAGGAGAGTAGGTCTGGGGGAGATAGGGAGGATCCCGGGGCCAGAAGGTAGAAGGGATAGTAGAAAGATTAGTGGGAGCCCACGGTTCAGGAAGAAATTCTTGTGGAAGCACACCCGGAAGAAGATGCGGGTGGAGTACCCCTTTAAAGAGAAGGTTGGACAGGTTAGGACTCCTGCTGCTGATAGTTAGCACAGAAGTGCCAAGGGACCTGCTGGTGGAAACATACAAAAAGACTTAGGCCTAGGCAGCTAATGGCTGGCACAAAGGTGTCTCATCCATAGTGACGGGTTTATGTGTTCCTCCCTCTGGTTAGAAACAAAGGGGGAGGATATGTGGCAGTGGGACCCTGTGGAGAGACAGGCACGCTGATTCCACAGCTGTATGCTGGGCTATTTAGTGGTGACCTGACTATGGCTCAGGGCCCCACCCAACAGGAAGTCTATGCAAGGGAGTCAGGTAGACTCCCATTTCCTCTGCAGGAGTCAGAGGCGGCATGGTTGCAGCCAGTGTAGCACGAGGCTACAGGACAGCACTGAGTTGCTGAGCGTTCAGGTCTGTGGGAGACAGACCTAGGCCTAAAGCAGAAGGCCTTAGCAGGGGAGCTGCATTTACAAGCCAGGAGGGCTGTATATTATTTACTAACCAGGAGACCTGGATATTGTTTATTTCACCAAATAGCACAAAGCTGACAGTGAGTAATGCAAGGAGGCTGAAGCATGTTTATGCAATAATGTTGGAACCCCCTGTGAGGTAAGATTACAGTTTTATTTGACTTTTTCATTTCTTAATAAAAATGGGCTGCCATGCCCTTAAAAATACCGCTTTGGACTGGCGCACTTACTGAAAACACACCTACGGCTTGAGTCTGATCAACCCCAATCTTACAATATACAGTATCTCACAAAAGTGAGTACACCTCTCACATTTTTGTAAATATATCATTATATCTTTTCATGTGACAACATTGAAGAAATTACACTTTGCTAGAGTGTAAAGTAGTGAGTGTACAGCTTGCATAACAGTGTAAATTTGCTGTCCCCTCAAAATAACTCAACACACAACCATTACTGTCTAAACTGCTGGCAACAAAAGTGAGTATACCCCTAAGTGAAAATGTCCAAATTGGGGCCACTAAGCCACCCCCCCAGTGTCATGCGACTCATTAGTGTTACAAGGTCTCAGGTGGGAATGGGGAGCAGGTGTGTTAAATTTGGTGTTATCGCTCTCACTCACTCATACTGGTCACTGGAAGTTCAACATGGCACCTCATGGCAAAGAACTCTCTGAGGATCTGCAAAAAAGATATTTTGCTCTATTTAAAGATGGCCTAGGCTATAAGAAGATTACCACGATCCTGAAACTGAGCTGCAGCATGGTGGCCAAGACCATATAGCAGTTTAACAGGACAGGTTCCACTCAGAACAGGCCTCGCCATGGTTGACCAAAGAAGTTCAGTGCACGTGCTCAGTGTCATATCCAGAGGTTGTCTTTGGAAATAGATGTATGAGTGCTGCCAGCATTGCTGCAGAGGTTGTGGGGGTTAGCCTGTCAGTGCTCAGACCATACGCCACACGCTGCATCAAATTGGTCTGCATGGCTGTCGTCCCAGAAAGAAGCCTCTTCTAAAGATGATGCACAAGCCCGGAAACAGTTTGTTGAAGACAAGCAGACTAAGGACATGGATTACTGGAACCATGTCCTGCGGTCTGATGAGACCAAGATAAACTTATTTGGTTCAGATGGTGTCAAGCGTGTGTGGCGGCAACCAGGTGAGGAGTACAAAGACAAGTATGTGTTGCCTACAGTCAAACATGGTGGTGGGAGTGTCATGGTCTGGGGTTGCATGAGTGCTGCCAAAACTGGGGAGCTACAGTTCATTGAGGGGACCATGAATGCCAACATGTACTGTGACATACTGAAGCAGAGCATGATCCCCTCCCTTCGGAGACTGGGCCACAGGGCAGTATTCCAACATGATAACGACCCCAAACACACCTCCAAGACAACCACTGCCTTGCTAAAAAAGTGAGGGTAAACGTGATGGATTGGTCAAGCATGTCTTCAGACCCAAACCCCATTGAGCATCTGTAGGGCATCCT
>BLSH010262588.1:1509179-1544356 GCA_018402905.1 Glandirana rugosa
GGCTAACCCCCCCCCCCCCCCCTTCAGCCTCTGCAGCAATGCTGGAAGCACTCATACATCTATTTCCCAAAGACAGCCTCTGGATATGACGCTGAGCATGTGCACTCAACTCCTTTGGTCGACCATGGCGAGGCCTGTTCTGAGTGAAACCTGTCCTGTTAAATGGCTGTATGGTCTTGGCCACTGTGCTGCAGCTCAGTTTCATGGCCTTGGCAATCTTCTTATAGCCTAGGTCATCTTTATGTAGAGCAACAAATCTTTTTTTCAGATCCTCAGAGAGTTCATGAGGTGCCATGTTGAACTTCCAGTGACCAGTATTACAGAGTGAGAGTGATGATACCAACTTTAACACACCCGCTCCCCATTCACACCTGAGACCTTGTAACACTAACGAGTCACATGACATTGGGGAGGGAAATTGCTAATTGGGCCCAATTTGGACATTTTTACTTAGGGGTGTACTCACTTTTGTTGCCAGCAGTTTAGACATTAATGGCTGTGTTTTGAGTTATTTTGGGGGACAGCAAATTTACAAGCTGTACACTCACTACTTTATATTGTAGGAAAGTGTCATTTCTTCAGCGTTGTCACATGAAAAGATATAATAAAATACTTACAAAAATGTGAAGGGTGTACTCACTTTTGTGAGATACTGTATAACCATGTGAAAAGAAAGCACATCCCATGAACATTGTTGATTTTTTTTCAATATAATGACTTTGAATCTTGGATCCTTATTTAAACAGTGAATACAGATAGGGATAATATACTAGAATAAAAACACAATGCAAATTTGCCTTTTCAATCATTTACTCAACAAAATCAATAGTTGTAATGGACTACTGTTGAAAAAGTAACCACAGCCTAAAGGCCCATACACATGGTACGATTATCGGCCAACAACGGTTGTACGATAATCCGACCATTAGTACGCACGATTTTCAATTATTGTCAAAGAGAAGTTGTCTGAGAAGACTAGAAAACTTTTGTCTGCCAACTAGGCATCATCTGATTTTTGGCTCGTGTGAACAGAAGTTGGCCAAACAAAAGTTGGAAGTACAAACACGCATGCTCGGAATCCAGGAAGTGTTCGGTCGTGTAAACTTGTGTTCGTAATTCATGAATCACAATCACCTGAACTTCCTCTTTTATATGCTCGTAACACGTCACTACGTTCGCCTTTGTCAGACGATTACTTGACTACCGTCAGTACGCTAGACAAAACCACTGCCAGCCAATTTGGCAAAAGTTGGACAAGCGGTCGTACGATAATCGGCGCGTGTATACGAGGCTTTAGACCCCATATACACTATCCAATTTTTGTTGTCAGATTTCCTTTAGATTTACCAAAACCATGTAGTGCAATGGCCTGCCTGATTGCATACAAAATGAAACTCCTAAGGTTTTACCTCATATTATATGGTTTTGGGAAATCTGAAGGAAAAAATCTACAGAAAATTGGATAGTGTGTATCCAGCTTAAGGCTACTTTCAGACCGAGGCGCGTTACAGGCATTATTTACCTAAAAATAGCGCCTGTAAAGCGCCTCAAAATCCCCCCCAATTCACTCCAATGTGAAAGCCTGAGTGCTTTCACACTGGGATGCTGCGCTTGTGGGACATTGCAAAAAGTCCTACAAGCAGCATCTTTGGGGCGGTGAGGTGAGAGGTGTATATACCGCTCCTCTGCCGCCCTTGCCATAGAAATGAATGGCAAGCACTTCTGAAGCAGCTGCACACCGCCTCGGAAGCGTGGAGCGCAGGCACTTTTAACCCCATTTTAACCCCATTTTAACCCCTTGTGGGGGGGTTTAAAAGCGATGTGCTCCCGACTGAATAGCGGAGCCATATCGCCAGTAAACCTCCACTAAAACTAGTAGGGTTTTACCGCAGCTGCGGCTACAGTGTGAAAGTAGCCTTAGGCTCAGAGGCTGTTATTGCCCCCTTTAACAAAAATGGCTTTTTGTAGGTGTATTGCATATCTGCCCACCCACTTTTATAATCGACTTTGTGAAAAAAATGTTACCACTCCCCCAATGTAGAACTCCTTCAGTTGCAATGTATGTGTAGATTTCCTTGCATCAACTGCCTATTTCAAATCCCCTCCACAACATATCAATGCGATTTAACAATAAGCCTCTATTGATTCTTTTTTCTCTTGGTGGATTTGCTAGTGTTCTTCTGACCATTTCACGTCCAACTAATACGTTCGGACAAAATGCCTTATATTTTCAGTAAACACACTTTGATACAATGTAGGATTCATAGTTGACTTGATCAGTATAACATAACCAGTGTAGTGCAACCAATGTAAAACACAATCAATATATATTCAAAAAAAGTCTAACTTTTGTGTGAAAATTCCACTGTTGTGCGACTCTAAGTAATAGTTCAAAAAAATAATAATTCAAAAATGTATATAATTCAGTGACTTTAGTGACCACCACCTGTAGCTGGAATGTCTGCTCACCCCCAAATAATGACATGATAATGAGTCCCAATCGCCTGTTAGTATATGCCACGGGAGTACTCCTGCTCGGGGCATCCCTGGACCACGCTGACCTCCTCTTTGAATCTTGATTTATCGTGTGTGGCCATAAAATAACAAGGGGAAACCATAATGCTCTCTGCTATGAATATTTATTAAAAACTACACACAGGGATTAAAAATACTCACATAGATATGTGAAAAACATGTATATCATCAACTCTCCACGTTGACATTCAAATGAAAAACGGCCTGAATAACGGTACCTCACACCCCCCTTATCACCCCCACCCCTTTGCTGTCTTGGCCCTTCTGTGTGTCCTTTCCCTCACAGCGCTGCAGGCTTCTTTCCTCTCCCTTCCACCAGCAGCTGCTGAGAACACACAGAGGGTTCATTTCAAAATGGAGAGCGGGGAGCTGGTAAATATATGCATACTACCTCCTGGCTGCCTGCTTTAACCTTGCACTAATGTGATTGCAGGGCGCTTGCAGAACAGCACTATTTACTTGAATGGGTCGTGTTCGATGGGGGTATAATTTGTGCCATAACTGCGAAGCATAGCATTGTGGCCATGGCATGTGTACACCCCTATCCACTGCCTCTGTTGCTAAAGGGGTTAGGTGGACAGTAAAAGTGTTGCTCAACCATGGGGTTCTAAAGCCCCCAAACCTCAGGTTATTATTAAGCCCCAGAGTACTCAGTTTGTGTGAATAAATGGATCGTTCATGCAGCTAGAGCCACTTGTTAATCTAAAGGGACGCAGTGGCTGTATGAACACAGCCGCAGGTCCCAATTTGACAAGTGTGCAAGTGTCAGAGAATGGCCCCAAATGCACACTGCCTGTATACCTGCATCCACATGCCTGTCAATTTAGGACCTGCAGCTGTGTTTGCATACTTCTACATTCCCATAGCGTAACATAGGCTGCCTGCACACAGCTCCAGGCAGGTCTTGCCACATAAACAAACCACTGATTCACACTGTACAGGCCACAGCACTTATGTGAATGAGACTCAACACTTCTTTCACACACAGAACTTTATTAACACAATACAATTTTATCTTTTAGATTTAGCAGGAATTTTGTTGTTTTTGTGTCCACAATAATTTTAGTGTATTTTTAGTAAAAACATAATTTGATATTATTTTCCATGGGGAGGGGGAGGGGTACCCTGTCAGGTAGGCTGTAAGGGGCCTTGTGTTTTTTAACACAAGCCCTAACTACACACATGAAAAACAAAAAGAACACTTAGCCTCTAGATGTCTGAGGTTTAATTAAGACAAGATCCACTTGCATACTCCCTAAGGCCCCTTCACATGGGTGCCTCCGTTTTGCAGAATGTGCTTGCTCAGCTGGGGATCGCTCCGCCGATCCCTGCTGAGCAGGCGGATGACAGATCCTGTCCACTCTGCTGTGCAGAGTGTATACAGACAGAGTCCCACTCTCCTCTATGGGGAAATTGTGTGGAAATGGACCGCCTGTCCGTTTTCACCCAATCCGATCCACCAGACGGATGGAAAATAGGACCACTATCCATCTGGATTTTGCGGGCAGGATTGGATCGCATAGCGACGGATGTCATAGGACATGTGTCAACTGACATCCACTGCTCCATAGAGGAGACTTCAAGGTCCGCCTGAAAAACTGACAGACGGACCTGATTAGACAGCCCTTGTGATAGGGCCCTTAGGAGGTTCTAATTAAAATGTAATCCTGAACACCGAAATCTAAATGCATGAATTCAAAGTAATAACAAAATGTAGGGGTGTTCTTACTTTTTTCAAATGACAAATCTGCATTTCTATTCATTTAGATTAGGAAAAAAATATAATATGCCAATTGTATGTGTTGTTTAAGTATACCACTCTTATCTGTAGGCGCTATTTCAATGAAGGTCTGTTCAAATATGTTGAAAAAGTAAAGAGTTTTCATGGGTATACTTACTATATACTTTCACATATTGTATTCATACATTTAATAAATATAGAGAATAGGTGGTCACTGTGGGTTAAAATCTCAGGTGTCCTGGGAAGTGGTACCGGCAATTACAATTTAATTATATGGTTTCCATTTGCTGGAGTTATTTTGGTGGTGCCTACTGTTGCCTACACAGATTTATAAAAAGAATTAGTCCTGTAGGTGTGGTAAAATGCAGGATATTTGCGCAGGTTAAAGCTCTGTTTGCTTCATTAGAAATGTCATAGCAGTTTTCAAAGGCTGTACAGAGCAAAGGTCAGACAGGGGAGGTATTGTCACGGATTAATTCAATTATGTGCTTTTCACATTATACTGAATCTCTGTTATTAATTCATGTTCACTACTTCCCAGACACGTTCGGAAACATATATTAATGCATCTGCTTCTTAAATCAGAAGTTCAAATGTGTAATTTTCATGGAAATATGTTAACATTATTTTTGAAACCAGTGACAATACAATTGTTTTTACAATTGTGCCTCAACTGTGGTCACATAGCAAGGTTATTCAACCTCACATCTGTCCCTGAATTTACAAGTGCCAAGGAGCACATGCAGTTAATTTTCACTGCCACTAATTTACTACCCACAATATGTACAAGTTATATATCTGGTCCTAAATTGCATTTAAAATAAAACAAGAAAGCAGATTAACAACCCCTAACACAGAGCCAGTTTTCATAAATGGCCCCCAGAATGTGTTTCCAATTTAGTCAGTACAATATATTGCAGTTTTGGGGAAAAATGGTTATTTTCTTCTTTACTTTAGTAACCTAAAAAAAAAGCATGAAAGAGGAAGACAATAGACTGGCTTGGACTTTATCATGTGGCTTGTTAAACAATGCAAATACAGTAGGTAAATACTTGGTTAGCGGATGAATAAACTATGTCATTAAGTTCCAAATAGCCCAGTCCAGTAATAAAACCAAAGCTAATGAGCATTGCTATCCAAGTAATTACCATAGTGGAATTGTAAAAATATCACTCATGGGCAATGAAAGGATAGAATATATCCCAGGATGCTTGTTCTGATGGCTAGATCAATGGGCTGCCTAAAATATCTATTAAAGCCCAACTCCAGCCAAACCTTTTGTTTTCGTTGTGGATAGGGTGAAGAAAGCTTAGAACCTGTTTCAGGTTTTTTTGTTGTCTGACTCCACTGTACAGAAGTTGTAACTCTTACCTCTTCTTCTAAAATACTACTTTGCTGTTGCTTCATTCTCCATCTCCTGTCCCTGTGGTACCCTGTTTTAGAAAGTGAGGAGAATTATGTGCAGCAGGAACACAGACTCAAAAAAAAATCCTGGCAGAAGTTTTATTTTCTCCATGCTCTGTCAAAAACATGGTCTTTAACCAATTTTTCCTTATTTTAATTACTACGTTAATTACAATAAACATAATTATTTAATAGATCTAAAGTATAACTAAATGTAAAACTTTTTTTTTAGTTTTAATAGTGGAGAGATTGATTTGAGCACTTGCCAGGTTTTTATTGCTATCTGTGCCCATGTTAGCCCCGTTCACACTGGAGCAACTTGTCTTGCGATTTGACAGGTCCAATTGGTAAAATTTCGGCAATGGCAGTGTTGAAATCATTGCGACACCGACTTTGCGGTGCCGCATCAATTTGAAAAAGTAGTTCCTGCACTACTTTTGGAAGTTTCAGGTGCGACTTCCATAGACATCTGTGCATGAAGCTGTGCAAATGTCTTCCAAGTTGCACCTGAAGTCACACTGACATGCGGCTTTGAAATCTTGCGATTTCAGATAAACATAAATGTGAACGAGGGCTTAGAGAGAGTCAGCCTCTTTATTTGTCCTTTTTAATGTGATCAACGAAAGTGAAAGAAAATCCCAAGTTTGGGTTGTTACCAGAATAGGAAGAGAGGGGAAATCTTACAATCCTGACAACCAGGAATTCCCTTGCTTTGGTTGGATTTTCACTTCCTGTTTTGGCTATGGCACAAGAAGTGAAGGAAAATGTCCCCAATGGGACACAGGTGCTGAAAAAAAATTGACACAGGTTATAGCTCTCCCTTGCTTAAAAAGAAAAGTTTTGCCTTTATCTCTACTTTAAGAAACTGCTTGGCTGTGCAGGCATGATCTGACAACTGTCAGGTCACAGGATTGAAAGATAGCCATGGGGACCTCCAAGCTTGCTCCAACATGCAACTCAGGAAGGGAGGCAAAGCAGAAAGAGGGGGCTGTGTTTGGATGGTATTAGCAATCAATTAAGTCCTTCCAAGCAGGGCCACCTTAATGTATGGGCACCCTTGGGCACTGCCCAACGGCCCCAGATGCATGGGGGCCCCATGATAATCTTGCAAAACATCATACTTGTCAACCATCCCAGATTTGCTGGGACAGTCACGCTTTTTACTAAGCTGTTTCAGGATGGCAGTGCCCAGGGCAGCATTCCAGATCCTGTACAGTGCCCTCCTGATACCAGTATTGAGCCCCTCTGCTTCCCCCCTGTACTGTGCCCTGTGTGTTGATTAGTCTTTGATTCATGGCATGTTTTATTATTGTTCAAAATCAATTTTATTAAAAGTACTAATAAGTATATATTTCTATCAATGATTTATACTTTCATTCTTGAGAGTAGGTATTGTGTAAATTGGAACAGGCTGGTAAGGGCCCCAGAGCATTACTTTGCCCAGGGGCCCATGATGCTATTAAGATGGCCCTGCTTCCAAGTTGCTAAATAAACTTCTCCACTTCACAGCAAGCAGTGTTCATGTTAAGGAAACATCCAGAGACATGAGTTATCTATGGGTATCCATAAGCCCTAGACAGACGGTTTGTAAGCGCCTACAATATCTGGGCGGATCGATGTGCTGACGTTATCGCATGGTCGAATTCCCAGAAATGTGAGTGCTATGTTCATGTTTGGCTGGCGAAGAATATATTGTATAGTGCTATGATTGTCACTTTGATGTAGTGTGATTTTAATTACAATAAATTCAATAGTAAGGTTTTACACTATTGGAGAATTTCTTTTTATGTCTTGATGATAAACTTTATGGGATGATGCTGAGCTGACAACTATTTTATAACCATCTGCCTCTGAGGAGAACCTTTGGAACTGCTCTCTGATGATCCAAGCTGGGCTGTTCGGTTCTAAGCTCTGATGATTTTTCTCTAATTAGAAGGTCATATACAGTAGTGTTGGGCAAACGGTTCGGGCCAAGCAAAAGTTTGGCCCGAACATCGCCTGTTCACCCGTTCAGCCCATTCTGGCACCGCTGAGTGCCCTGCAATGCACTGGGCATTGTACAGTGCATTCTAGGGCCCTAATTGGGTGAAGCCTGTGGTCAGGTGCAAGGCTTTGCCAATTAAGGCATAGAGCACTGTCAGAGTCCTGACTGGACAAAGTGATGATGACTTTGTCCAATCACGGCTCAGTGCTCATAGTCCCAGCCCACACTATAGGTTCCTTCCCATAGGAACATTTTGCAGTGTTGTTGGAGTGGAGATAGACAGAGCAGGGCTAAGTTTGCTACTAGCAAGTTAGTGTGTTCACTTATTGTGACTGAGAGTGTAGAGTGTCAGTATAGTGTGAGTATAGCGTGTCAGTATAGTGTGAGTATAGTGTAATGTCACTGTAGTGTGTTAGTGTAGTGCAGTGTTTATCACAGCATTACATAACTTTTAGTGCTGTATACCCTTTTTTTTTTGTCTTTTTTTTTGTCCCCTGCCTGCCCCCTTTTTTTTAAATTGTCAGCCGCAGTTTTTCTGACTGCGACACTGGTGTTTCCCCTTTTTTTGTTTATTTTTTTTTATAGATTTTACATTTCTGTCAGCATCAGTCCTCGTTTAAAAACGCACTAAACACTACTTTTCATTCAATAAAGTTGATCCAATCACACATTTCCCAATTTCTATTCAATTGTAGTAATAAGTTCCCCCCATCATGCCTGGGAGGCCAACGAGGAGAGACAGACATTCCCATACCACTGTGAGGGGGCTATCAGAGTCTGTGTCCAAGGTGGACTGTTTAGTGATGTCCGTGCTATCCAGCCACAGCATGCAGAGGAGTTGGTGGACTGTCTTACTAAACCATCCTCATCCTCCTCATCCTCTTTCACCCAAGCTGAGACTAGTATGCAGTTCACCACAGCTGCCAGAGTGGCTTATTCTGCCTCCTTGTCCATGGCTACTCCTACCATAGCCCCAGCATCATGCATGGAGGAGTCAGCTGAATCATTCGAACACAGCGTCAGACACTTGCTTCTTGACATGCATAGATATTACTTGATTCTGATGTTGTTTCTGAGGTTGAGGAAGGGAGTAACATGAGCCTACAGAAAGGGGAGAACACTGAAAAGCAACAAATCGGCAGTCATGTTCCCCCAGCCGCAGCATATTGCCAAGATGGCTCCAGTGATGATGAGGCTGGAGGGGATGATGATGATGAAGTCACTGACTTTATTTAAAAGTAAATTGTTAATCTTGGCCTGAGTGTACTATAATTTGACTTCTTCACATAAGGCTTGCTCACTGTGGTACAGAACCCCGGGCACAATATTTAGAGGAATTTTTTATTTTTATTGTTTCACTTTAATAATCATTAAAATCACTGCTCCTTTAACCACTTCAATACCATGCACTTGCGCTGTTGCATTTTGAATGATAATTGCACGGTCGTGCGACGTTGCACCCAAACTAATTTTTTATCATTTTATTCCCACAAATAGAGCTTTCTTTTGATGGAATTTGATCACCTCTGTGGTTTTTAATTTTTGTGCTACAAATAAAAAAAGATCAAAAATTTTGAAAAAAACTGATGCACTATGCACTGATGAGGTGGCACTTATATGCAGCACTGATGTGCACTGATAGGGGCACTGATAAGCAGCACTGACGGCAATGATAGGTGGCACTGATATGCAGCGCTGATGGACACTGTTAAGCAGCACTGATGGGCACTCATAAGTGGCATTGATGGGCACTGATAGGTGACACTGGGCTGGGCACTGATAGGTGGTACTGATGGGCACTGATAGGCAGCATTGATGGGCACTGATAGGTGGCACTTATATGCAGCACTGATGTGCACTGATAGGTGGCACTGATAAGCAGCACTGATGGCAATGCTAGGTGGCACTGATATGCAGCGCTGATGGACACTGTTAAGCAGCACTGATGGACACTCATAGTTGGCATTGATGGGCACTGATAGGTGACACTGGGCACTGATAGGTGGTACTGATCAGCACTGATAGGCAGCATTGATGGGCACTGATAGGTGGCACTGATGGGTGGCACTGATAGGTGGCACTGATGGGCACTGGTGGGCACTGATGGGCACTGATAGGCGGCACTGGTATTGCAGCATCTATAGGGAGGGCACTGGCAAGCATCACAGATTGGCACAGTGCATTGTCTGCCCCTTACCTGGTGGTCTAGGGTGGCAGCCCTGGTGGTCCCTGTGTGGCATCCATGTGTGGGCTCCCTGGTCGGCTCCCTGGTGGTCCAGTGTGGCAATCCGAGGAGGGACTGCGCTGATAAATGATCAGCACAGACCCCCCCTGTAAGGAGAGACGCCGATCGGCTCTCCTCTACTCGCATCTGTCAGTGCGAGTGGAGGAAAAGCCAATACACCCTGATTGGTCACAGCTGATCACATGGTAAAAGGCTTCTGACAGAAGCCCTTTACCTAGATAGGATCGCAGCAGTGCGCGCCACCCCCCCCAGCATGTTATCCTGCTGGATGTCATATGACGCCCAGTCAGGATAACTGAACCACTTCCCGGTCGTTATTCTGCATACAGCGTTAGGGAAGTGGTTAAAAACAATCATTTAGAGCTCAAATAGAGCTCTAGAGCACAAATAGAGCTTTCTTTTGGTGGTATTTGATCACCTCTGTGGTTTTTACTTTTTGCGCTACAAATAAAAAAAGATCAAAAATTTTGAAAAAACTGATGTACTATGCACTGATGAGGTGGCACTTATATGCAGCACTGATGTGCACTGATAGGCGGCACTGATAAGCAGCACTGACGGCAATGATAGGTGGCACTGATATGCAGCGCTGATGGACACTGTTAAGCAGCACTGATGGGCACTCATAAGTGGCATTGATGAGCACTGATAGGTGACACTGAGCACTGATAGGTGGTACTGATGGGCACTGATAAGCAGCATTGATGGGCACTGATAAGTGGCACTTATATGCAGCACTGATGTGCACTGATAGGCGGCTCTGATAAGCAGCACTGGTGGCAATGATAGGTGGCACTGATATGCAGCGCTGATGGACACTGTTAAGCAGCACTGATGGACACTCATAGGTGGCATTGATGGGCACTGATAGGTGACACTGGGCACTGATAGGTGGTACTGATCGGCACTGATAGGCAGCATTCATGGGCACTGATAGGTGGCACTGATGGGTGGCACTGATGGGCACTGGTGGGCACTGATAGGCGGCACTGGTATTGCAGCATCTATAGGGATGGCACTGGCAAGCATCACATATTGGCACAGTGCATTGTCTGCCCCTTACCTGGTGGTCCTTGGGTGGCATCCCTGAAGGTCCCTGTGTGGCATCCATGTGTGGGCTCCCTGGTCGCCTCCCTGGTGGTCCAGTGTGGCAATCCGAGGGGGGGCTGCGCTGATAAATGATAAATGATCAGCACAGACCCCCCCTGTCAGGAGAGCCGCCGATCGGCTCTCCTCTACTCGCGTCTGTCAGTGCGAGTGGAGGAAGAGCCAATACACCCTGACTGGTCACAGCTGATCACATGATAAAAGGCTTCTGACAGAAGCCCTTTACCTAGATCAGAGATATGGTGTGTCAGATTGACACACCACATCAATGATCGCGGCAGTGCGCGCTTCCGCTTCCCGGTCATCATTCTGCATACAGCGGTAGGGAAGTGGTTAAAACAATCATTTTTCATTGATACATGTCCCCAGGGCAGTATCCAGGACCCCATATCCTTTTTATGGCCAATAATTTGCATATAGGCCTTCAAAATGAGCACTTTTGCTTTTTCAAGTTCGGGTCCCATAGACTTCAATGGGGTTCAGAGTTCGGGTTTGAATTTTTGCGATGTTCGAGAGTTCTGGCACGAACCAAACCGCGGGGGTTTGGTCCAACTTTAATATAGTCGGTAAGCTTACACTTTTTCCATAAGAGATGGTGGCTTCATGGAATATACTTCTTTGTGGGTAATGGATGCTCATCACATATATATGGTTATATGAACACTTAAGAAAAGGACTTTCCTTTTTGCATGTGGAATTTTTTGTATTTAACGTTTTGGTTACTGAAGGATATTATGGTTTTTGTATTTGCACAGTATATCATTGTGTTTGTATCTTAGTAGCGTGGTTCTTTATGCTAAAATTGGAGTTACACTGTGTATAATATCTCATGGTGGAGTTGCTGCATCTACCAATGCTTTACTCAATCCATTCATTCACTTTTGAGAGCAGTTTCTTTTTAATTTTTTAACTACAGTATCTGCCCTTCCTTGAAACAGTTACGGTGTATCCGGGAAGTATTCACAGCGCTTCACTTTTTCCACATTTGTTATGTTACAGCCTTATTCCAAAATCAATTACATTAATTATTTCCCTCTAAATTCTACAAACAATACCCCATAATGACAATGTGAAAGAAATTTGTTTGAAATCTTGGCAAATTTATTGAAAATAAAAAACTAAATAAATCACATGTACATAAGTATTCACAGCCTTTGCTCAATATTGTGTTGAAGCACCTTTGGCACCAATTACAGCCTCAAGTATTATTGAGTATGATGCTGCAAGCTTGGCACACCTATTTGTGGGCAGTTTCTCCCATTCTTCTTTGCAGGACCTCTGAAACTCCATCGGGTTGGATGGGGAGTGTCGGTGCACAGCCATTTTCAGATTTCTCCAGAGATGTTCAATCGGGTTCAAGTCTGGGCTCTGGGTGGGCCACTCAAAGACATTCACAGAGTTGTCCCATAGCCACTCCTTTGCTATCTTGGCTGTGTGCTTAGAGTCGTTGTCCTGTTGGAAGATGAACCTTTGCCCCAGTCTGAGGTCCAAAGCCCTCTGGAGCAGGTTTTCATCAAGGATGTCTCGGTACATTGCTGCATTCATCTTTCCCTCGATCCTGACTAGTCTCCCAGTTTCTGCCCCTGGAAAACATCCCCACAGCATGATGCTGGCACCACCATGCTTCACTGTAGGGATGATATTGGCCAGATGATGAGCCGTTTCCACCAGACAGGACGCTTGCTATTTAGGCCAAAGAGTTCAATCTTTGTTTCATTAGACTAGAGAATTTTGTTTTTCATGGTCTGAGAGCTATTTAGGTGCCTTTTGGCAAACTCCAGGTGGGCTGTCATGTGCATTTTACTGAGGAGTGGCTTCTGTCTGGCCACTCTACCATACAGGCCTGATTGGTGGAGTGCTGCAGAGATGGTTGCTCTTCTGAAAGGCTATCCACTGTCCACACAGAAATGCTGGAGCTCTGTCAGAGTGACCATCGGTTCTTTGTTACCTCCCTGACTAAGGCCCTTCTCTCCTGACCGCTCGGTTTGGCGGGTCAGCCCGCTCTAGGAATTTTTGAGTGTCATGGCAAAGGCTGTGAATACTTATGTACATGTGATTTTTTCACTTTTTATTTTTAATAAATTTGCAAAGATTTCAAACAAACTTCTTTCACATTGTTATTATGGGGTATTGTTTGTAGAATTGTGAGGAAAATAATGAATTTAATCCATTTTGGAATAAGGCTGCAACATAAGAAATGGCGAAAAAGTGAAGTGCTGTGAATACGAATATAGTGCCCTTACCTTTGTACAGCTATTATTCCCAAATTGTGTATTTGTTGTGTGGCACCTCTGTGAAAAGATGTGTTCCCCTCTCCTTGCAGTTGTCATATGTGGTATTTAAAATTACTTGAGTATACTCTATGGTTTATGACCAATTTCACACACAGGGGTCTACTTATAAAAATTTGCTCTGCGAATGATCAGCAAAAGTCATAAATAATACTTGCAAATGTTTTTAACATGCTAAAGGTTATTTTCTAATATTTACATTGACTTTGCATCGTGATCATCCTCTAATGACACAAGAACATTCAATCTAGGGAGAAAACAGCCTAGAAACATTCAACCAGAATCAAGAATAGCCTAAACCATTAGCCTGGTTCACCTCCAGCAAGCCAAACTTTGCTTGGTTTGCTTTTTGCTACTTGGGACCTGGTGCTTCACCTGACCGCAGATTGAGGTAAGTACAAGGGCTGTTGACGTACGATATTTTTTTCTGTTTAAAGTATAACTAAAGATTTGAATAGAATGGTATTGTATTAGAACACCTGTCAGGTTTCTATTGCCATCTGTGCCCCTACTAGGGAGCATCATCCTCTCTATTTGTCCTGTTTACTATAATCAGAGAGAAAAACTTCCAATGTGGTGATGTTGGTGACAACCAGGGATTCCCTCACTTTGGAGGGATTTTCTCACACTTCCTGTTTCAGCTCTGGGGCATGAAGGGAAAGTTCCCTAATGGGACAGAGTTGTAAAAAAAATTGTCGGGTTCTAATCCTCCCTTACTCTCCTACAAAATTTAAAAATTTAAACAAATTTAAAAATTTAATTTTGCCTTCGTTTCTACTTTAATAGAAAAGATAATAACAGAGATGTAGACTTTTGGTGCTAAGGCTGTGTGTCTACAGAAGCCAGTGATCTAGCCCTTTTGGCAAGAGTTTCAGTACATTGTGTTTTAAAAGACCCCATTCCAGTTTGCTAACTTTTTAGCTTTATCTGACTTTCTAGGTGTCAGTTATCCCTAAATATATAGACATTCTGTCAAAATTAAAGGCTAATTACATTTGGCCATAAAGCATGTTTAACTGCCTTTAGAACAATATTGATTTTTCCACTTTTTATCAGCCACTCTTATTGTTCACACCACAAGCCACAGTTGGTACTGGCTGTAAAATCTCCTAACAATAAAATATACAGTATTAGTTGTATTTTAAATAATGTTATTTCCCTTTTCCCCCCGTTGATAGCTTCTAATGTAGATAGCACTAAAATGTAAAAATTTAGAAAATGTCAACCTGATTTATGTTTGCATCAAAGTTGCTGCTGAAAGTAAATGCAGATGGGAACTCTTTTTATATTAACAGCCAATAATATGGCCTGTGGCTTGCTCTTCATTGTTGAGCTAGTACACACTGTTCCTTTTCACTGTGACAGCATGGTTGATATGATAATACTGAGGATAATCTTCGGTTTAATTATAAGAATTTGACATGGTGTTTCTCATGAAACTCAGTGAACATCTCCACACAGTATTGTGTTGTAAGAAAAAAAACAATAGGGGCTAGTTATAAAGGCCATAACTGATATATTTCCATTTTTATTACTTGCAAATACTGTTTCTGACAACTTTCCTTGTTAATATACATGTGTTATACTATGCATACCATACACACATATTTCACTTCAAACTAACTCCACTTTTTATAGCAAAGAACAATCCCATCTTGGTGATCGATGCACATTGTAGTGATTTGAACAAAGTTTGTTAGAGATTTCTACTTGTTTCTGCTCTTTTTGACTGTGTCCTTTGAATTCTGATTCTAAATAGGAGGGTCTGTTCATTAAAATCAGCTGGTGCATTCTCGATGTTCTGATGAGAAAAGTTGCAGTGTCTGCATCCCTTTAGAAGTACTTAACAATTAGGGAGTATCTTACCCATGATTACATTTCTGTTGCCGCGGGTGCCTATTATTTGACTTGTATCTTAGTACAGACTTTTGGAAAAATCAGTGGGCCAGTCACACAGGTGGCAAATTGCATTTCTGGGGACATTCTGTACACCAAAGGTGTATAGAATGACTCCAAGTTCCCACATTACATTTTGAAAAGTAGAGTAATTTTTTTAACATGTTTTTGTTAAATTTTACATTTAACAAACATCACCTAAGAGGCAAAACTACAAAAAGGCATAGCCATGGATAAGCATGAAAAAGGAGAAAGAAGAGTGCATACAACTGAATATAGCACGTAAGGATCATATACATAAGATCTGGTATTCAGTCTTGTTTTGCCCACTGAGCTCATGGTTTCTAAAAGTTTTCAAAGGCAGAGTATTTGTTCAGTCTAAGAGCCAACAGTTTTTTTCTATATATATGGAAAGGTAATTTTTATTAATATTTAATTAAAATATTGCTTATGTAGCAATTGCATATGCTATATATATTTTTTTTTTGGTTATATTTTTTTCCACAAAAGTAGAGTTAGCTTTTAAGGAGAGAATGATTAAAAGACCACTATCTTGAAAACATTCTATTCTTGCAACTTGTCTTATTGTTTCACATGACTTTATCTATATGTTACTTAACCCCTTTATGCCTAAGCCTTTTTCAAACATTTGTTGCTTACAAGTTAAAATCCGTATTTTTTTTATAGAAAATTACTTTGAAACCCCAAACATTATATATATATTTTTTAGCAGAGACCCTAGATAATACAATGGCAATTGTTGCAATATTTTATGTTACATTGTATTTGCTCAGCAGTCTTTCAAATGCAATTTTTTTGGAAAAAATACACTTTCTTGAATATAAAAAAAGCATAACAGTAAATTTAGCCCACTTTTTTGTATAATGTGAAAGATTATGTTACGTTGAGTAAATAGATACCTAACATGTCATGCTTTAAAATTGCGCACACTCATGGAATGGCGGCAAACTACAGTACCTAAAAAATCTCCATAGGCGTTGGTTTAAAAATGTCTACAGGTTATCAGTTTAGAGTTACAGAGGAGACCTCATGCAAGAATTATTGCTCTCACTCTAATGATCGCGGCAATACCTCACATGTGTGGTTTGAACACTGTGTACATTTGCGGGCGAGACTTATGTGTGAATGCGCGAGCAGGGATGGATGGGGCGCTTTACATTTTGAAAAAAAAACTTATTTATTTTATTTTTTACACTGCATCTTTACATTTTTTTCTGATCATTTTTATTGCTTTCACAAGTAATGTAAACATCCCTTGTGATAGTAATAGGCAGTGACAGGTACTCTTTATGGAGGGATCTGGGGTCTATTAGACCCCAAATCCCTCCTTTGCACTTAAATGCATTCAAAATGCCAAGTTTGGCAGTTTTGAATACTGTCATTTTTTTAAATTTGGCACCTTTAAGTCTTCTGTAAACCGGAAGTAATGTCATGACATCACTTCCCGGTTACTAGATCAGAGACCCGATCGAAGCCGGCGGATGTGCTGGCTGGTCGCTCAGGCCTCCCAGTAGAATGGGAGAGCCCAGGCGAGCCGCAAAAGGCTGCGAGAGAGAGGGATGTCCCCTCCCGCTGCTTGGGTTAACAGTAGGGTTGCCACCTCATCCCTTTAAAACCGAACACATATTGATTACACAGGTTCTGTGGTTGATTAAGGTGTTAATTAATCTCACTTAGTGCCTCATCTGCATTAAATTTGCCTTAGAACCTGTGTAATTAATATGTGTTTGGTTTTAAAGGGATGAAGTGGCAACCCAAGATAACAGCCGAGCGGCTTCTTAGCGGCATTGTTTGTTATCACAAGAAAGCCGACTGTCAGCTCTAAAAAACAGTATCGGAGTGATGCCTGCAGCTGCATGTATCACCCCGGTACAAGCCCTTCAAGCCGAAGGCCGCATATTTGAGTTACATCGGCGTGAAGGAGTTTTTTGCATTGATTTCTTACCAAGCTGTCTAGGAAAGGTGACAACGTCAGAAGATGGGACAAACTATTATATAACTCTGTTAGATGAAACAGAAAACTGTGCAGCGCAAAAGCTTTAGTCCAATAGAAAGATAAGCACGTCCCCCGGTGTCGTCAATGATGTTAACACATCAAAAACATGCAGGTGAAGGTAACGTGGATCCTACACCACCACCACTAGCTGCCTCTCACCTCCTTCATTTGGCCACTAGGACCTTCAGGCATAGATGGCTAGGGTCCTGATCCTCAAAAACGGGCTACTCCATATAAGCTTCCACTTGAACTATTGATGGCCACCTCTCCACACACGTGCTGACTAGGGTTGCCACCTGTGGTGGTGTCTATACCACTGTATTCTCCCGCTCCTAAAATCCCTCTCCCTGAGAAGTATGATGGTATCCCTACTGATTGCAGGGGATTCCTCAACCATTGTCGGTTACATTTTAAAAATCAACCTGCTGTGTTTGCCTCTGCCGAAGCTAAGGTGACATTTATCATTTCCCTGCTCAAAGGCAGAGCATTGTCCTGGGTGTCACCTCTTCTTGAGAAGGAGTCTCTAGTGCTCGCTGACTACCCCACCTTCATGAAGACGTTTGAAATTTTTTTTTGACGTTCTTGGCAGAGTGTCTGCAGCCGAGTCCAGTATGTTCGACTTACATCAGGGTAAACGCAGCGTAGCATCCTATTCCATTGAATTCCGTATGCTAGTGGCAGAGACCACCTGGAACAGTAGCGCCCTTAAGGCTGCATTCTGCAGGGGGCTAGCGGAACGCATTAAGGACGAATTAACGTACCTTGAGATCCCTGGAGGAGTTTATCAACTTATGTATCCTGGTGGACACTCGCTTCTCTGAGCTTCAGTTAGAGAGAAGGCGCCAAGGGCAATATAATCCTCCCAGACTTGGTACTAAATCACCCCCTCTGTATTCTCTTGTTCCTACCATTCCTTCCCATGTTGGGTCTGAGGAAGAACCCATGGATGTAGGGGCGGTGCGGTTGTCAGACAGTGAATGTACCAAAAGCAGGACCTTAGGCCTCTGTCTATATCATGGGAAGCAGGGTCATATGCTGCGTTCTTGTCCGGTTCGGCCAGAAAACTTACGGGCTTAATGGGGGAGCGAGTAGTCCCACTAGGCCATGCTGTTTTGAACCCTCCTCAGGAGAGATTTCTTGTCCCTCTTGAGGAGTTACTGTAAAGAATCAATATCCTCTTCCGTTAATTACTGAACTGTTTGACCAGGTTCAAACTAGACCTGCGTTCGGCATACAATCTCATTCGAATCAAGCAGGAGATAAATGGAAGACAGTTTTTAATACGAGAAGGGGGCATTATGAGTGTCTTGTGATGCCATTTGGTCTTTGTAATGCCCCCGCCGTATTCCAGGAATTTGTAAATTATATCTTCCGAGATCTACTCGACTCTTTTGTTGTCGTCTACTTAGATGATATACTCATTCACTCTAAGGATTTAAAACATCACAGGTCCCATGTACGCACTGTTTTCCAATGTTTAAGAGATTGTATGCCAAACTATCCAAGTGCTCTTTTGAACAATCGGAAATTCCCTTCTTAGGATATATAATTTCGTCTGAAGGATTCCAGATGGATTCCCAAAAACTCTATGCCATCTTACAATGGCCCAGACCTTCCACTTTAAAGGAAGTACAATGTTGCATTGGATTTTGTAACTATTATAGGAAGTTTAACAAGAATTTTTCCAAGATTCTGGCACCCATCACTGTCCTCATGAAGAAAGGGACCAACTGCTCTCAGTGGTCCCCTGAAGCTTTGGAAGCTTTTGATTTCCTTAAGTCTGCTCCAGTCCTCCATCATCCTCAGCCTTCTGCCCAATACTTTTTGAAAGTTGATGCCTCCAAAATAGGTGCTGGAGCAGTGTTGTCCCAAGGAGACCCTACTTCCAGCAAACTACATCCGGTCGCCTTCTTCTCCAAGAAATTCTCTGTCGCATAACAAAACTACGACATAGGGAATAGAGAACTGTTGGCTATAAAATTCACCTTTTCTCAATGGAGACATTTATTAGAAGGTACTGAACTCCCAGTCATGGTTCAGACAGACCAAAAGAACTTGACCTACTTGGAAAAGGCCCAAAGACTGAATTCCAGACAAGCCTGTTGGGCACTATACTTCACTTGGTTTAATTTCGTGGTAACTTACATTCCAGGTACTAAGAACACCAAAGCCGATGCCCTGTCTCTGCAATTCCTTTGCGTGAGTCACCGAGCTCCTCCAGAGCATATAATTCCTCCTGAACGAATTATTGCCCAGCTGGATACTACCTTACAAAGGAGCTTGTTGGCTGCTCAATCCCAGGTACCTACTGATATTTTGGTTCCTTCTAATATATTGTATGTTCCTCCTGAGTTACGTAAAGAAGTTTTGCACTGGGCCCATGGATAGAAGGTTTCCGGGCATCCTGCTATCAAACAAACCGTCTTACATCTGAAGCCTCTGGCCTATCCTAAGAAGGGATGTTATAGCCTTTGTTAGAGCTTGTACTATTTGTGAGACTATCAAAATGCCTTGATCTGTTCCCCAAGGCCTATTACAACCTTTACCTGTTCCTCATGCTTTTTGGACTCATATCAGTATGGATTTTATCGTGGACTCATCTACTTCCAAAGGGAATACCGTCATCTGGGTTGTAGTAGACAGATTTTCAAAACTAACACACTTTGTTCCTATGCCGGCCCTGCCTTCAGCCCCAACCTCGGCACTATCTTTTATTGAAAATGTTGTCCGTTTACATAGTATTCCGGAAGATATTGTTAGTGATAGAGGGCCGCAATTCATATCTGTGTTCTGGAGAGCTGTTTGCAAACACCTGGGTATCAAGAATTCCTTTTCTTCTGGATACCCCCCAATCTAATGGCCAGACTGAAAGGGTTAATCAAGATTTGGAGATATACCTAAGGGCTTATGTTAATGCTGAACATGACAACTGGAGTGAGATGCTACCTCTCGCTGAATTAGCTCACAATTCACAATGTCACTCCTCTTTGAAATGCTCTCCCTTCCAAGCTGCATTTGGGTATCAACCCAAAGTTTTTCCTTTCCAATCCTCCCTGGTAGAGGTACCGGTGGCAGCCAACATGGTGTCCAGGTTAACTAAACACTGGAGAGACATAATAAAAGAATTATTCGTCAGGCCAACCTTGTGGCCTATACATTTCATCTTCAAATACCCAATAATTTTAATGTCTCCCTGCTAAAAACCTTTTACAAGAATAGGTACTTTCTACCCTCTAGACGTCCTTCTCCGGTCTCGGTTGATGAGCATCAAGAATACAAACTCAGTAAGATCCTGGATTCTCGATGGAAGGGTAGACATTGGTACCTGGTAGACTGGAAGGGCTACTCTATTGCTGAGAGGACTTGGGTACCTGCTCGTGATGTGCATGCCCCGCAACTGGTCAAGTTGTTCCATGATGGGCATCCATCCAAGCCCAAATAGCCGGGGGCATCTTTGTGTGGACGGTATTGTCACGCCTTGACTGGGCTTCGGTCTTGGGACCTGGTGTTCTTGGGTCTGGTTTCCTGCTGCCTTTGCCACAGGGAATCTTTTAATCTTTATGTAGCTTTGGGTTTCTGCTGCATTGTGATTTGGACTCTGGCTCCACCCAGTGGCCAGCTGTGGGCAGTCTCCTCACTTAGTACCCTATAAATCCTCACTTTCCCTTCCTGTCTCTAAAATAGTACAGGTCCCAGTTCCTGCTTATTGCACCAGTTTGTTTGCTTGTTACTAACTTTGCTTGTTCCCAACTACGCATTCGGGTTCTCCTTTTGTACTACATTTACTGATTGTTGCCAATCCTTGCCTGTCCCTGACCCCGTCTCTGGTAAGCCCCTTGGATCTCTGCCTGAATTTGCTACCGGCCGACATTGGGTCACCCTTGGCTCCCGACTACACCCTCTACTAACCGTGAGTCATTTATTTATTTGTTGTTCCTTGGTTTGGTCTGTTTGCACTTACTATAGAGATCCCAGAATTCTGGCTGCAGGATCATAACCATCCTCCACCTGATATCGGGATAACAAGACTACTGGTCAGGAAACCGGAGTGATGGTTGGGGTCCCTGGCAGTCCTAACAGCAGCTGCATCGGTTAATAAAGTAAATAATTTGTTTGAGGCAGCTTGGCATATTTAACACGTGCCTTTCAGTAACTTAGCAAGTCTGCATTAATACATTTCTTACATGTCATAATATATAGCAATAGATTTTTTTAAATTGTATATTTTTTTCAATAAAATCAGTTCTGCAGATAGGAGGAAGTCTCCTCTCCCCCAGTAATCAAACTGCAACATTGCAGACATTTATGTACCGCATGTAGTGGGTGCTTGTCGTATGACAGAAATGTAAAGGGGACAGGTGAAACAACTTTTCCTCCTTTCAATACTGTACACCAATGCAGAACAAGAATGCAGGATTTACACAGAAGGCAGTGCAAGACGTGAACTACTCATCATTGTTACACACTCCCTGTCAGATTGATGGATCCCACAAAGAGATGCACCTTTCTGCCTTGCAGCCATAACAACTTTCACCACCATGGTTACACATGTAGCGGATGCCCCGCTATTTCTGAGGCTTTTTTGCTAAGCAGCCGCTGTAAATACACAAGCTCTTTTAGAAGGGACAAATGCACCTGTCAGCCTCTGTGGGGCAATTTCTCCCCCTCCTTCTTGTTTTCACTGACTAAATTTAGGTTATTTTCACACTAGGGTGGGAGTGGTAAAGCTCCACTATGCAGTCGGCAGCACAGCGCTTTTAATCCCCCACAAGGGGTTAAAAAGGAGTTAAAAGTGCAGATGCTCCACGCTTCCAAGGCGGCATGCAGCCGCTTCGGAATCAATGTCCACTGATTTCAATGGAGGGGTGGTTTGCGAGCGGTGTATACACTGCTCAGCGCACCGCTCCAAAGATGCTGCTTGCAGGACTTTTCCTAACATCCTGCAAGCATAATGCCCCAGTGTGAAAGCACTCAGGCTTTCATACTGGGGTGCATTGGGATACGTTTTTCAGGTGCTTTACAGGTGCTATTTTTAGCGCAAATGTGACCGAAAAATGGCTCAATGTGAAAGTGGCCTTAATGTAATGTGGGCACAGATACACAGAAAGATCAAATTACACTGCTCTCTGGTGTGCTTCTATGGGGATAGAGAGAAACAGCCAATGAAAGAAACAGTTGCAGCAGCCAATGCAAGGGACTTTAACAAGCCGCAGAAAGGGCTGAAAGACATTCTGGAATATGAAGTCCCTTTACCAGAGGGTTCCATAGCCTTGTATGGAGTTTGGAACTACAATCCCATGCATGCTCTGGGAGAGAGAGGAGAGAGACTCCATCTTGATTGTCTGAGGAGAATTTAGTGAAAGTGTGGCAGAGGAAGAGAAAAGACCTAAGAGAAGGATGCTGCTGCTTGGGTCTTTCCACCGAGCGATCTTAGACCTCTGGGGCCAGTCTGGACATCCAGCTAGAGAGAGAGAGGATCCCAGTTGCACATCCGGGAAGCTTTTGACTGTTGATTTGGGTACAATGTTTGTTATTGGGCCTGGGGTGCCAGGAGACAGAAGAGAGGGAACTGACACAGAGAGGGTCAGTCTTCTACTCGCCTCCTGTCTGGACTCAGAGAACCAAACTTCAGTAAGGGTAACCAATCTGGTACAGATTGCCATTTTTGTGACTTTATTGTTATTAAAGGGTTTGCTCTGCTATTGGGATTATTCTAAGGTTCTGAATCCCCTGAAAGAAGCCTAAATGTACTATTGAGCTATATTGCTTTTAATTTAAGTTAGTGTTTTTCTATTGTATTCCTTGAACATATTGCCAATGATTATTCCATTATTGATATATAATGATATTGCCAATGATTATTCCATTATTCCGTTATTATAAAACACGGAAATTGTCTTTACTGTAGTATTTCTACAGTAAAGACAATTTCCGTGTTTTATATTAACGTGTGTTTTTCTCATTGATCCTTGCACTCACACTATTGCCAGGTGTGCCAGAGGTGACTGAGGCTGTTTTTGGGGTTGAGAGGCAGAGTAACGGACAGAACATACTTAAGCGGCTCCTTCGGGGGTAGCGCTACACACAGTAATTCTAAATGCCATTCTCAAGTGGGATCTTAAGAGAGAGAAATAAATCCCATAATGTAGTATTTAAAAACAAGAGCCACATTTATGGAAAATTACACTTACAGGAACAGAAGACAAACCAGCATGTAAAAAATAACCAGCACAGTCTGACATCAGCCTGACAGATGAGGCACCAGAAGGGGACTTGACCATGCAGCAGTGTCAACAGGGCAGAAGAAGATGCACAGGTGGATCTTAACAGGTGAGGGATACAGGAAGTAAGGTCAGGAGCCAGAAACAGGATCATGCACAGGAGGTCAGTCAGGAAAAGGAGCAGAAGCATGGTGAAGATGAAGCCGAGGTCATACAAAGGAGGCAAACAGTAAGCAAAGTCCATGAGTCAACCTGGGGTCAGAGCCAGGAGAGAAACTAAGACAGGTCCAAGGTCCATGTCTAATTTGCATCACGTTCTGCACTGCAAACCTGATTGAGCGAAAGCATTGCTCCTCAAGTATAGCAGCGGCTGCCAGCTGATCTGTGTGCCTACAAGGTCCAGTAAGCCAATGCTGAACTCATGAAAATGGTTGTATTTTTAATTTTTGGAATTAACAAACATTAGATCTTCATTAAACTGTGCCTACAGATAAAGTTGATATAGCTGAAGGTAAATGCAATGGAAAAGTATGTTCTTGGCCTTGCTTGGCATTGCTCCCTTAAGCAGAAATAACTTTTTTTGTGGGCATTTTGCATAACCGCTACCCAGCCTCTGACATCAACTCTGTGAAATTTATAACCACTCTTCAATAAAAAAAAAAAGAAAAAAATGAAATTGCTAGATGTCTGCTGGTTTTACTTCCATGAACCTCCATAAATCCCAGAAAATATTTCAATGGGAATCAAATCAGGCTTTGACTGGACAAGCCTATAGCCCTCAATATCTTCTTTTGAACCATTTTTGGGAAGATGTGCTATTAGATTTGGATCCAAATCATTTGAAAGATCAATTTCCATGTCAGCTTCAGCAGCATCAAGTGCAGTTTGATATGATCCAGAATTCATAGATAACTTAATGACTGCAACCTTCCCAGGCCCCAAAACAGCACAAAGCAACCCAAAACAATAACATTTCCACTACTACGCTGAGGTATGAGGTTTTCCCCCTGAAATGCTGTCTTTGGCTTGCCCAAAACATCTGTATTGTTACTATGCTCAAACAACTTTCAGTCTACAGCACATTGTTCAAGAAGTCCTGGTCTTTGCCTATGTCCATTGCCAAACTGTTTTGTCTTGCTATAAATAATGTTCTTTTGCACATCAAAAACTTTTTCTAGCACACCTCCTGGTGCACCTGATGCAATCTCTTCCTGATTGTAGATATGTGTGTAAGCAGGTGCCTACTAAATGGTTGCTATATTACAATATGTGTTCTATATTTATGTTGTGTGTCACATCTTTACCAATTGTTGTACTATGCATCGCACTGTTTAGTCATTCTGTACTTTTAACCACTTGCCGACCGTCAATCGGCAATTGACGGCGGCAAAGTGGCGCTGTAAGGCAAATCGCCGTCATATGACGGCGGCCGCCAGATCGCGCACAGTGAGCGCGCGCGCGCCGCCGGATAAATGTCCTGGGCGAGAAACCTTATAGTTGTCTGTATGCTCGACAGGGGCAAAGGAGCCTTCCTCTTTCACCTCTTTGTCACTGTCACTGTTGCTTCTGCATCTCCCTGTTCCCGTGCAACCGCATCCACTACAGTATCATTAAATGAGAGGGTCTGTTGCGCCTTGATTTGCTCCTGTAGGCCTCTCCTGACTGGCCCGGCCTTCATGCCCACCACTAACTGATTCCTTGGTAATTTGCCTGTATGTGCACATGCTTCCACTCACGGTGGTTTCATAGGTTCTGGAGGGCTACCACAAAGTGGATGAGACTGTTATCCTCCTGTTGAATACGGATAAAGAATCTCTGCCTTAACTCTGTAACTGTCATTTTCTCTCTGATCAGGCCCTCCAGGGGTTACAATTTGTTCTAGGTGGTACCAGCCCTCTTCCAGTGGCACCATCACCGATCAGCAGGTGCCATCCTTCAGGGATTTCATAACCAGCCAGACTGGAACCTGATACAGGCGTGCGGCACTCTCCAGCCTCTCCTCCCACTCAGCCAGGGACATAGGCACCAGGGTCTAATGGTTTCATGATGGTCGCCACTCCTCTGTCCACACCCAGTGCAAAGAGGGTCATGTCCTGCAGACTGACGCTAAGTTTGGGTAGGTGCAGTGTGATACCATGGGCAGAAAACACAAGGAGTCTAAGTGCAGTAACAAGAATATATTGTAACAGAAGTCCAGCAATACACAACAGACGGGCGGAAAGGCAACCCAACCAGGAACACTCACAAGTTGTAACATCGATGAAACAGTAGATTGCAGACTCAGAGGTGCCGGCAGCATATGTCTTGAGGAGCAGAATGTGGCCTGACCAGTTCGTACCCAAATGGGGAGGCTTCCAGGAAGGATGGCATGTCCCCGCACTTCCCCTACTTTCCCTGACCCTAAGCACCGTCCCTGACAGCTGGGTATCCTGTCCCTACACTGCCACTTGCAATAATGTGCACTAAACCCAGGAGCCGGGTCCAGATCCAAGATAGCCACAAAAGTCACATGGGGTGCCAGCATCCAAATGGATAGCTGCCTCTTTGTGACCGAGAAACCATAGAGGAACTAGGTTGCTCTCAACTTCCTCGATCTGCTTTGCTGCTGCAGACAAGCGCCTCCTGCAGTGGAGAAAATAAACTGCACCTACCTTCAAACTGTAATAAAAAAGTACATGTAATGGATTTTTGTAATCAGGATAACATTGAAATTGTTTTAATATGCAATATTACCAATTATTTATTTTATGTGTTAAACTACAAGTAAATATTTGAACATTTGAAAATAAAATGTCTTGTCTCCTATAAAGAAACTTTCCAAAAATGTTGGCATGCAAAGCAGTTAAAAAAGTTACAGAGAGCAGCTAGAACACTTATAACCAGAAAGTGGAAATCTAACCTAGCACCTAATATCTCTGAAGCAATTGAAATAGTGAAGCACAATCATGCATTTCAGCGTCTACTGGCTTATAAAGGGAACAGGCATATATTTGACCAATACTAGAACCTTTGGAAGCTATGGATTAAACATCATTAACACAAATATTGTTCTATATTACTACATCTGGCCTTAAAACACCGACAGATACCCCCCCCCCCTTTATCTTTATTATATTACCCTTTCTTTACTAAATAGTAATCTCACTGCTTATCTGTTTATCTGCTATTCTGACTAACATATTACCCGAATGAGACTTGGTTAATACATTGATGTATACTTATTTACATGTTATATACACTACTTATATGTTGTGTACACTATGCACATAACGTATTATGCAGCTGAATTCTACTGCTTAATTATAGAACAATACAAGTTAAAATGGCCCGTCTGTTTGTTTGACTCATTGTAGACACAGCTATTGTTCATTTCTGTAATGTTTGGACATCTTATGATACCTGCTATACAATTTCCCAATAAAAACTAATGAAACAAAAAAAAAAGTTACAGAGTAAATTTAAACATATAAAAAGAGCAACATTTGGTGTGGTCACATAGGTGTGAGATATTCTAAAATATAATTAAAGCTCTTCACCCTGACCTATTTTGGTGTCGTTTGGCTTGCTGATTCAGTAGAGTCTCAGTTAGATGTCGCTCAAATGAGCCTGGCTGCAAGATTGTGAACATGCTGTTTTTTTTTTTACACCAAATATACACATATGCATTCATTTATTTTTACATCTTCAGGTTATTGTTGGAGGTGGGGAAAGAAAAGGGGGGGGGGGGGTGTCACAGGATGATTTCTCTTCCAAAACTTTGTTTATTAATGCAATAAAAGTACAGGCTCACTTTGAAGGCTTGTGCATATGGGCATGGAGTCAATGCACGAGCCTTATTTATCGGACTCCATTTGTCTTCAGATAAATGATACTAGGCTGACTTTGCTTGTCACATAATCCCATTGGCATTATTTCTGCTTGTGTACACAGGATATGAATGCAAAGCATTTGGATGTCCTATTAGCTTGGATAAACCTGCATTTGGCTGTGCCACACAGCACTCGTATACAGTGGCAGATATGCTGCCCACAGCTTTCAGTTAACAGAGGAAGGAGAACATCTCTGCTTGCCCTGAGCCATATGATACTAAAAGTAAATGGGGATCAAAGACTCATGTTCTTCATGTTCCATGTTCCACGGTAGGACACACATGACATACTATGAATAAAAAAAGAATGAGGAACAGTAACAGAATATTAATCTGCTATGTTTAAAAACAAATATAAACATGCTCTCTGTACCTGTATGTGCTCACCTTTATTTGTCCGCTTTACCTTTATTTACCCACTTGCCTGGGTAATAAAATTGCAAGCTGGGGTTTGTACATTTCCGCTTCCAAACATTAAGGCTTGCCATACATTATACAATTTTCTTGTACAATTTTCCTTTAGATTTACCAAAACCATATAATATGAGGTTCACACCTAAACACTTTCAATGTGTATGCAACCAGGCAGACCCTTGCACTAAATAGATGAAGGTAAATCTAAAGAAAATTGAATAAGAAAATCGTATAATGTATGGCCAGCTTCACCACTTGACCTCTGGAAGATTTACCTCACATCAATGACCAGGCACACAAATAGAGTTTCTTTTGGTGGCATTTGATCACCACTGCTTTTTTACTATAAACAAAAAAAAACAACAATTTTGAAAACAAAAACCAATATTTTTTACTTTCTGCTATAGAACATATCCAATAAAAAAAAAAAAAATGAATGTCTTCATAAATTTAGGCCAATGTGTATTCTGCTACATAGAAAGAAGATTTATATATATACAGCGAGCTATATATATATAGGATATGGAAACGTTAACGGTGCCAAATAGCAAAGTCAAGAATTGATAAAACATTTTAATGAAAATGAATTAAAAGATTCTTAAAAAAGTAAAATGGTTGATGACCTCATAAATAATACAGGTGAGTTGATAGATTTGGTTATTCCTTAAGTACAGATATCACACTGGTATATAGAAAAGAAGTCCCGACATGTTTCACCATGAATCTAGCTTCTTCAGGGCACAGATGGTATCTCACTATTATATAATACATAAAACAACATATCAGTAACATAAATAATCATGTGTATGTCAATACAAACAATGTATATATGTCGCAGGACACTGCAGTTTAGCACAGGCATAAATGCCACGTAATTCTCACCCAGTCAGGTCCGCACACTAACCCCAACTCTACCCGGGTTAGACCAACATACCAAACCAAAAACAATTCTCCGCTGTCTAAATGTGAAGTAAAAGGAAAAGAAAGAAAGAATGAAACAAAACAATAAAAATGAAATAAATATGGTAGAATGGAAAATATGGTGAATAATTATAAATATGTGGATGATTTGGGTCGGGTGAAATGTCCGATATCCCATATGTCGGCTCGCAAACATGAGCTATAATTATAAAATTGAAATGATAAACAGGAACGTATAAAAATGAAAATGATAAGACTGAATAAAACTTACATTGAATGATACGGTATTTGGTCCAATAAACCAGGAGCCAGAGTCCCGCAAGGGTCTGTAAGAGTCCCACAGCTGGACGGGCAACTGATAAAAAATATATAATGATGAAAAAATAGGTAATGAAAAGATAGAACTTGTATCTAGGAGACATAGTATAAAGCAATAGACACGTGTCTGCCAGAAATGCAGCGCGGGGCCCCGGGGTCGGACATAGGCATAAGGCCAGGTCCCCGTATACACTGCACCACAGGCAGACACGAGCATCCAATCAAAAAGTTGAGATAAAATAAGAATGAAAGAAACACGTATCAGCCAAGAAGTGCAGCATGGGGCACCATGCATCTATGCATGTATTCTGCTACATATTTTTGGTTAAAAAAAAATCCCAATAAGCGTATATTGATTGGTTTGCACAAAAGTTATAGCGTCTACAAACTATAATATAAATAAAGGAATTGTAATTTTTTATTTTATACTAGTAATGGCAGTGATTAGTAACTTATAGTAGCCATCACGACCCCTTGATAACGTCCTATTGGACGAAACGCATTGGGGAGGAGACACTAGTGCTGACGTCAGGTCACTGTACGATACCAGGTCGGCAGAGGCACCTATTGTCATATGTTTTTATGATTTATTTTATATTGGCCTTTAACATACAAATCCAATAAATACTACACTATGGAGACTTAATCTGGCTCTTGGTGAGTTTTATTTACTACAGGTACATCTGGATGGTGAGTGTTTGCTGCTGTAATCCTGTGTCCATTTCACAGGGGCGCAGTGGATGATTCTGGAGCACTGTACTGGATCGCCTCTTCACTTTTCAAGTCACCACCAATTTTTTGTACACGTCTTTGCACTAAATATTGTGTTTTCACCAGTAAGTTTATATTGCTGATCCTATCATGGGACTGTGCATTTAAATCTATATTTTTCACTTTATTGTTTTTTTATTGATGATTTCCATTCAAGATTGGACTTATATATATATATTTTTTTCACTTTAGCATTTTTTTCACTCTAACACTTTTGTGGACTTTATTTCAATGTGCTGTCCATTTATAACACAGTATTCACTATTCATCGCTGCGGAAGGACTGCTGTATTGCGGCGGACATTCTGACACTGAAAAACAAGAGGAAAGAAAGGCGCACTGAAGCTCTGAGGAAGGGGGTGCGCCCCCGAAACGCGTCAGCTTTTATTCTGTCCCAGTTTGCACAGGTCGTGCACCCACCATTTTGTGAGTACCCTCTCTTGCTATTATTTTATTAAAATTGTTTTTGGTAATGCACTAGGTGCGTGCGCCTTTCTTTCCTCTTGTTTTTCTAGTCACTTTCGGATCTCCCCGTCCGAGGAGGGCTGCACGCATCGATTCATTTACCTTCGTCCAGTCGGTAGTCTGCCACACTAGAGGACTTACCAGCGTGGGAATTTCTCAATCTTTTTCTATTTGTATGGACATTCTGACACTAACTGATACTTTTGACACTTTGTGGGAACCAGTGACACTAATATAGTGATTGTTGCTAAAAAATATGCACTGCCACTGTACTAATGACACTGGCTGGGAAGGGGTTAAACAGCTAAGGTGATCAAAGGGTTAAACGTTTGCCTAGCCAGTGTTTTTGTGCACTATGTGTGGTGCTTTTACTAGGGGAAGTGATGGATTTTATTGCAGGGAAAGAAAATAAATCATTTCCCCCCTGTCAGGATGGAGCTCTGCCTTGTTTACATAGGCAGAGCTCATCCTGTGTCCCTGCTCCACGATCGGTGGGTGCCTGCAGACATCCGTTGATTGGCTTCTGCTGTCACAAATAACAGCAGAAGCGGCTTGCCCCCTGCATGGAAGTGCAGAATCACATATATACTTGATTCTGCACAGCTTGGCTGCCCTGTAGCAGTAAAGCGGTTAAGGAAGCAATCCTTCAATTAAGATAACCTGCTGGTATAGAAATATGAGAACTGCCATCAGTGCTGGGATAAGGTCATCCAGTGCCTAGGATGAAGATGGGAACCCCCTCCCGCCTTCCCCTGGTGGAGGAAGGGATGGAGCCATTGGCAGCATGCTCAGTGTACTGCACTGAAATGTATGCAATGTTTGGGGCGTGCACTGAAAAGTACCAATAGCTGCTGTACACTGCAGCAAGCTGAAGAGTTTACTATCAGTGCACAAATATGGAGCTTACAGTGGTGAAGGAAAATATATCCCTGCCTCAGCAGTGTAATTGGAGGTAAAAAATATCCCTGTGTCAGCGGTGTCACTGAAAGGAAAAAATGTCCCTTTGTTGGTGGTGTCACTTGAAGGAAAAAATGTCCCTGAGTCTGTGGTGTCACTGGAAGAAAAAACATACCCCGTTTCTATAGTGCCACCAAAAATTAAAAAAATATCCCTTTGGCTGTGGTGTCACTGGAAGGAACAAATGCCCCTGCATCAGTGGTGTCACTGGAAGCAAAAAATGTCCCTGCATCAGTGCAGGGGCGTATCATGAACTCAATGGGTCTGTGTGCAAGATCAAAAGTGGGCCCCCCAGGCATGGAGAAAAAAAATGTGCCGTGCTCAGCACGCCACGGCGAGAGTTGGGTGTGGTTTATATATAGTGTATGTAGTGCAGGCCTCTGTTAGGTTGGCCATAGACAACTGAATAAAAGAAACTAACTGATTCTTCCATCCTCAATTTCTCGCAGGTTAGTCTGCCCCTCAGTGCAATCCTCCAATCCTCTCCCCACAGGTCAGTTTGACCCCCGGGGCTATCCCCCCACTTTAATCCCCACCAGGTCACTCTGTTTCCTAGTGCAATGCCCCTAGGTCAGTCTGCCCCCAGTACCAGGATTGGGCCCAGAGCTCAACAATAAAAGATATACCCAGGGCTTTTTTTTCTCAAAGAATAGGTGCAGGTACAAGCCCCCCATATTGCACAGGGTTCAGGAGTGTACAACATACAGGCCTAAAGAGTATGCATTGCGCAGGCTACAGAGCTCAAGAGTGCATATCGCACAGAGCACAGAAGTGCATATCGCAGAGAGCACAGGAGTGTGTATCACACAGAGCACAGGAGCATATATTGCACAGGAGTGCGTACTGCACAGAGCACAGGAGTGCATATCACACAGAGCACAGGAGTGCGTATCACACAGAGCACAGGGCTAAGGAGCACATATTGCACAGAGCACAAAGCACAGGAGTGTGCATTGCACAGAGCACAGGGCTCAGGAGTACATATGGCACAGAGCACAAAGCACAGGCATGCATATTGCACAGAGCACAGGAGTGCATATTGCGCTGAGCACAGGGTGTAGGAAAATGTATTGCGCAGAGCACAGAAATGCATATTGCACAATGGACAGGAGTGTATATCGCACAGGGTTCAGGAGTGTGTTTGGCACAGAGCACAAAGCATAGACAAACTTTTCGCACAAAGCACAGGAATGCGTATTGCGCAGAGCACAGGGTTTAGGAGTGTTCATTGCACAGAGCACAGAAATGCATATTGCACAGTGCACAAGAGTGTGTATCGCACAGAGAGCACAGGAGTGCGTATCGCACAGAGAGCACAGGAGTGTGTATCACACAAAGAGCACAAGAATACGTATCGCACAAAGAGCACAGAAGTGCATATCATACAGAGAGCACAGGAGTGCGTATTGCACAGAGAGCACAGGAGTGCATATTTCACAGAGAGCACAGGAGTGCATATGGCACAGACAGCACAGGAGTGCATTTGGCACAGAGAGCACAGGAGTGCGTATCGCACAGAGAGCACAGGAGTGCGTATGGCGCAGAGGGCACAGGAGTGCATATGGCACAGAGAGCACAGGAGATCATATGGCACAGAGAGCACAGCAGTACGTATCGCACAGAGAGCACAGGAGTGCGTATCCTACAGAGAGCACAGGAATGCGTATGGCACAGAGAGCACAGGAGTGCGTATGGCACAGAGAGCATGCCCCCCTGGCCTCTGGGTCCGTGTTCACCATACACCCTGCACACATGGATGATATGCTACTGCATCAGTGGTGTTACCAAGAGAAAATTGGTGCTGCATCAGTGTTAGTGGGGAAAATTGGTCCTGTGTCAGTAGTGTTAGCCTGAAGAGGACTTCTTTGGCATCAATTTCAGTAAGATGAAGAGGGGGGGGCGACTGAGTGGTGGGCTCTATGGGGTGCATGACACTAAATGGATCTGAGAGGTTCTGAGGCAGGAAGGGGTTCTAAAGGGCTCTAAGGGACAGAGGAGGTTAAGGGGTTCTTGAGGGGTTGTCTAGGACTGAGTTGTCTCCTTACCCTCAATCAGTTGATTGTTCTTCACTCAGTTTCCAGCGCTGCCTACTGGAGATGATGGCAGCTTTTCCTTGTTCCCATCTTGTGTCAAGCGATATGTCACATGACAAAGGAATAGAAGAAGAAGGGAAGTCTCTTTTCACTCCCCAGCTGCACCACACTGGGACAGAGGTTTGTTGTTTGTGGTGGCTCACTCTCTCCTGCCCACAGTAGGCTGCTACTGGAGTGAGAGGAGGGATCAGAATCCTCCATCCAGCAGCTATAAAGCCCCTGTTCCTTCTGTCAGGAGTGACACTGCAGGCATTCCTGTCAGTGAGGCACCAGAGATTGGAACAACCAAAACTCCCAGTACAACCCCCCCTATCCACATATCAACACTGCACCTTTCTGCACCCCCCCCCCCTTTTCTTGACTCTGACTGCCACTGCTTATATGAATGGCCCACCTTTTCCTTGTTTGAATACTGAACAAAGCTGAAAAAGAAACATCTGCTGGAAAAATAGAGTTAGATACTACACTTACCTTTCCAGATTATAGATATAAATATAGCCACCCGCAGCTTGTATTTCATCAGGAACCATCGCTTCTGGTCAGCTTTAGCTGTGTAGATTTATTGCACTCTGAACTTAAGTTACAGACTGAAATTCCCACATGGCTATTGCTGTCAAAATCTCAGAGCCTCTTCTGTGCTAAAACCTTATAGCAGTGGCTTAACTAGAACCTTCAGGGCCCCGATGCAAGAAACCATGAAGAGCCCCCCTGACCCTTGGATGGGACCCTTTCCTCCGAGTCCGATGGTGGAACACCAGGGCCCGGTCGCAAGTGGGTGGCTGCATATAAAGGAACTGATCTCTCCATTTCTCCCCCGCTTCTCCTCCTCTCCCACCCGCAGGCATTCAGAGGCTGAAGGAGAAAAATGGAGGTATTGGTTCCTCTATGCCCCCAGGTGAATGGGGCTGCACTGCCCACAGTTGCAGCATAGTGATGATGCATTTCGGGGTTAAAGCAGGCGGTCAGGAGGCAACATATTGCCTCTGTACCAGCTGTCAAATGCCTCTGAAAAGCGATCTAAGCATGGATCGCTTTTCATAGGAACAACATTTTCTTGCTGGCACTATAAATAAGTGGTAAAAAATAATCAGTTCTGATTGTACACATATAGGGGGTCAGCATTAAAAGCGCATACCTGTAAACACACATATACGCACATACACACATACACATATATAAACACACACACAAAATACACACACATACACACACATACTGTATATATAAACACACATATAAATGCACATATGCACACACATATAAACACACACACATGATGCACACATACATACATGATGCGCACACACACACATACATGCACACACACATACATGCGCACACGCACATGCACAAGCACATACACACACACACATGCACATATACACATACACATGCACACACATATAAATATACATATATATATATATACATTATATATATACATACATAGATTGACTAGCACTGTACCTCTTCCTGCCAGGTACTGCACTCTAGGGGGGAGACAAAGAGCACAGAACACACTGCGCTTTCACTTTAGCTCTCTAAACAGTGTGACAAGGTCCCCACAGCACCAGTGTACAATTCGGCTGAGCAACAGGGAGCTCAGTCTAGGCATACAGGGGACCCATACGGGCCCCCTACAGCATGGGGCCCAGTCGCAATGGGCGACTGCTGCGACCCCTGCACGACCGCCGCTGCCTTATAGGACAGCTGAGGTTTTTAACAGTGGCAGCTGGTGAAGTTTTAGGATGGGGGGGGTGCCAGGCCCCGTCCTTCCTCTTGGACCCCTCCTACTTCTCATAAGTATTGTTTGGGTACAACGTCGCACAACCGCGCAATTGTCAGTTAAAGCGTTGCAGTGCCAAATCGCAAAAAGTGCTCTGGTCCTACGGTTCTAATGAGATACTTCATGGACGGGGGGGGGGGGGGG
>BLSH010262588.1:1544366-1569672 GCA_018402905.1 Glandirana rugosa
TTAAAAGTAAGTTGGGTAGATACCAGTCTAATGGACAAAAACGAGACTTCTTTTTCGAAACGCCAAATCTATTCATAAGACTTACCCACATCAGGAATTAGTCGACAACGATACAGTCATAAAATTACTCCTTGCGACGTCACAAACGTAGGGAAATCTCCACTAATCGGGTACCCTTAATAGATTGGTTCTTACTTTATAAACAACGTCCCCTATGGACATAGGATTACCTCTGAAGACCCTTTTAGTCACTCGGTTAGCGTGTCTTTTAATGTAAAGACCCTTTCAATACATGTTGTTTACACATATCTTCCGGAGGTCCGACGGTATAACGTCTAGCCATATTGTAATTGAATGTTATTAAATTGGTCTTTCCTTTTCAATCTGCAGCTCTGTAATTTTCTGTAAAATTCAGTGCAATATGGCAGCCTGGAGGCCTTCTATACACATTTGTTGTACATAACTTTCCCAGAAATGTAATTTTCTGTGCGATTGGCTCACTGATTTTCCCAGAAGTCTCCATTAGGATACAGGTATCCCCTGCAACAAATATTTCATTCTTGGTTAGATAATTCCCATGGGCTAATCACCTCTAAAGGGATGCAAACACTGCAGCGTTCCTCATTAAAATACTGACATAGCAACAGCTGATTAAGGACTACACCCATTCAGAATACTTATCTAAACCGCAAAGCTTTTTCTTCAGAGCAAAAACAGGTAATCTGACCATAGATGGGTTGAATGAAAATTCTTAGTAAAGGAATGTTTTAAGAACATCATTCATTTTGAATCAGCATTTATTTTGTCTGCAGTGAAGGGAAAATTTAAAGGAGTAGGATGAATCCATAAGGGGCGCCGTCCCCCCATCCATGGATCTGGCCCCCTAATCTACATGCGGGGTGCAGGATGCATGGATTCCAATGGGGTTTTTTTTGAAGCACCAGATTAGAGACAGAGGCTCTGATAGGCTTTAAAAAAGGGTGGGCTCAGGGCGCAGAGCACTGCGCCCCAATCAAACCCACTTGTGTGACAATAGCGGGTCCCGGCCAATCAGGAAGTGGGTCTTGAGACCGTCACCTCATTGGCTGAAAGGACAGGCGATTCTATTGGACGCCTAGGAGTAGGAGGAAAGAGACGCACGGCAGAAGCCGCTGTGATGCAGGAGACGTGATGGAAGCCACCACCCATATGACCTGCCTGCCTGCGACCTAGATGGGGTAAGTGACCTACTGGTTGATGGCTGCGGGTGACCAGAGCGACCGTGGGGTAGTGGCTTGGGGTGCCTGCCAAACAGGGGGTGGATGTTTGCCGCCCCCCGAAAAAAAAACACCAGCTGCCACAGGTATGTGGTTTTCATTCTGTAAAGCCCATTCATTCCAAAATCAAATGTTAAAAGCAAATTAAATCTTTCGAATAGCATTTGAATGTTTCTGAGAATTTTAATACAAATTTTTCTAAGAATTTCCATTTAAAATCCTATCCGTCTATGGCCTGTTTTAGGAATCTTCAACAAAGTTTGTTAAAATCCCTGCAATGTACATTTATCCCCCAGGGGGGATTATTTTTTTTTCAAAAAACGCTCTTTAAGATCAATGACACATATTGCCCTGTATATACAGTATCTATCACAGTCTATATTTACTATAATATCAAAGCACATTCTCTGGAATCTGTAATTTAAGTTGAATCGGTTTTATTGTAAACTAAAGGCAATAATAAAATTATACAAAAGTTTAATGTACTCATTTTCTATATTATCAGAGAGGGTCCTTTCTGAAAGTTACAAAGTGTACTGACATTAACTAAATTTGCTCCAAACTTTCTGCCAACTTACTCGTACAAATATATGTACAACTAATGGACATGACAAGAATGCACAGAGCACAATGACTTTCAGATGTCAATAGCAGTCAGGCTGTGCAGTGGACAGTCTGTGTGGATCACATCTCTCGATTGAAGTAACATCACAGGAAGCCTGTGTTGACTCCAATGTTTGTATTTTTTATGCCTCTTTCTCTGCTGGTGCTTTTCAGCAGAATTTTATATTGCCCTGGGAATATTGGAGAGAAAGAAGACACTGGTATATTTTTTAAGTATCCAGTATGTTTTACCAGAAAATAAGTTTGTGAAAACCTAGTGAAGAAAACTGGAACCAGTTCAATTATACAGTAGATGTATTTTTTCTAGTGTCATTTATAGGTCTATGCATCTTATGGTACCTACATAGGTGTGCGTAGGGGGGTGCTGAGTTTGCCTAGGCACACCCTAAACACCTGTGAAGTGCAGATTTCCCCAAAGTCCACTGGGCTACTGACATCGTCCACTGTTCTACTGACATGTCCACTGCCATACTGACACCGTCCTTGTTTTGAAATGTTTGCTTACTTTTATTTCTAAAGTCCCTTTCCCACGGGTGCCTCCGCCTGACAGACTCCACTTGCTCAGTGTGGAATCGCTCCGCTGATCCCCGCTGAGCAGGCAGATGACAGGTCTGTCTCTGCTCACTGTGCAGAGCGCAGACAGACACAGTCCCGCTCTCCTCTATGGGGAAATCGGGTGAAAACTGACTGACTGACCGCTCCAAGAGAGAGTGCAAGGTCCGATCACGTCCACCTGAAAAAACTGATAGACGGACCTGATTGGACAGCCAATATGTATTTTATTATATCTTTTCATGTGACAACACTGAAGAAATGACACTTTGCTACAATGTAAAGTAGGGAGTGTACAGTTTGTATAACAGTGTAAATTTGCTGTCCCCTCAAAATAACTCAACACACAGCCATTAATGTCTAAACCACTGGCAACAAAAGTGAGTACACCCCTAAGTGAAAATGTCCAAATTGGGCCCAAAGTGTCAATATTTTGTGTGGCCATCATTATTTTCCAGCACTGCCTTAACCCTCTTGGGCATGGAGTTCCCCAGAGCTTCACAGGTTGCCACTGAAGTCCTCTTCCACTCCTCCATGATGACATCACAGAGCTGGTGGATGTTAGAGACCTTGTGCTCCTCCACCTTCCGTTTGAAGATGCCTTGGCCAGTCCATCACCTTTACCCTCAGGTTCTTTGGCAAGGTAGTGGTCATCTTGGAAGTGTGTTTGGTGTCGTTATCATTTGGAATACTGCCCTGCGGCCCAGTCTCCGAAGGAAGGGGATCATGCTCTGCTTCAGTAGGTCACAGTACATGTTGGCATTCATGGTTCCCTCAATGAACCGTAGCTCCACAGTGCCGGCAGCACTCATGTAACCCCAGACCATGACACTCCCACCACCATGCTTGACTGTAGGCAAGACACACTTGTCTTTGTACTCCTCACTTGATTGCCGCCACACACGCTTGACACCATCTGAACCAAATAAGTTTATCTTGGTCTCATCAGACAACAGGACATGGTTCCAGTAATCCATGTGTTTAGTCTGCTTGTCTCCCCCTCCTGCCGCTTTCCGGTCATCTCCGCCGCTTACCGGACCCGCCGGCAGCGGCAGAGATGATCCGATCCCCCCCCCCCAGTATCCATGAGTTGACTGAGCGGCTGAAGCCTCGCACTTGGCTCCATAGTATGGCAGGGCGGAAATTACGTCAGAAGTCACGTCCGAATTTATTTAAAAAAAAGCACGCTTGGAAGACCGCTGCGCAAATACGGCGTGACATAAAGTTTTGCAGTGACTGCCATTTTATTCTCTAGGGTGTTAGAAAAAAAATATATATAATGTTTGTGGGTTCTAAGTAATTTTATAGCAAAAAAACCTGATTTCAACTTGTAAACACCGAACCCAAAAAACAGGCTCGGTCTTGAAGTGGTTAACCAGGGACTCAACACCCCAAATCTCAACCCCATTGCTTAATGCCAGTAATGTACTACTGGCACTGGGGATTCTAGTGGTCGAACCCGCTGTCCTCAGGGTCCTTCTGGGAGCCTATTGCGGATCCACCTGGACCAAGCCACAGCTCCCCCCGTTTGGGGACTTTGGGAATTAAGCACTGGGGGTGAGATTCGGGGTGTTGAGTGGGGGTCATACCCTGCTCTCCCCTCTCCTCCTTTCTCTCCCCCCCTCTTCTTTGCGGTACACAGTCTTGGAGCTGGTCTGGGGTTGGTGCTGCCAACTAGAAAGTGGAGGAAACCCTTCGCTCTCTTCTGGACGGTGCAATAGCAAATGCAAGTGTTAAAGAAATACCTAGAGTTTGGAGGATACCATTAGAGTAATAAAGAAGGCATCCATTCAGCAAATTCCTTTTCTTCTCCTGATTCAGAATTTCATCAAAAATCTTTTTGCACATCTTCCTGTTGAAGAACTGTTTTTGATATCCAAGCAGATTATTCTGAGCAAACACATTCTGCAGATTAGCCCCTGATGAAAGGCTTGAACCTGAAACACGTCAGGCTCTTTCCCTTTGTATAGGAGTGTGGAATGTGACCCGCTTTTCTACATAAACATAGCTTATGGTTGGTGCTCAACCAGTTGTCGCCATCTTTGTGTTTTTAACAGAAGATACTGTAACACATACATATGTTTCTATTTCTATTTTGTATGCAATTTTATAAATGGATTTATTTGCAATAAATATGCCTGTTTAAGACAAATCTGAAGTCTAAATGTTTTCTGTGCCACCACCTTTAAAGTCCCACAAACAAGGGGGTGTTATTTTATTGTATAAAAGAAGATACTGGGGTTATGGTAGCTATCTCCTACCATAACAACGGTATTCCACTGCAAAGTGACCGCCGTCACGTGACGGCGTTGGTCCGGAAGTGGTTAAAAGAGGCTTCCCTCTGGAACGACAGCCATGCAGACCAATATGATGCAGTGTGCGGCATATGGTCTGAGCACTGACAGGCTGACCCACCCATCCCTTCAGCCTCTGCAGCAATGCTGGCAGCACTCATACGTCTATTTCACAAAGACAACCACTGGATATGACGCTGAGCACGTGCACTCAACTTCTTTGGTCGGCCTCGGTGAGGACTGTTCTGAGTGGAACCTTTCCTGTAAAACCACTGTATGGTCTTGGCCACAATGCTGCAGCTCAGTTTCAGGGTCTTAGCTCCCCATTCACACATAGGACCTTGTAACACTAATGAATCACATGACACCGGGGAGGGAAAATGGCCAACTGGGCTCAATTTGGACATTTTCTTTCAGGGGTGTACTCACTTTTGTTGCCAGCGGTTTAGACATTAATGGCTGTGTGTTGAGTTATTTTGAGGGGACAGCAAATTTACAATGTTATACAAGCTGTACACTCACTACTTTACATTGTAGCAAAGTGTCATCTCTTCAGTGTTGTCACATGAAAAGATATAATAAAATATTTACAAAAATGTGAGGGGTGTACTCACTTTTGTGACATACTGTATATATAAATAAATACACACACACACACAAATACACACTCAGGAATGTGTGTTTGAGCTTAGGGGGGCACACCCTAATGCAATAGGCTGTGCACACCTATGGGTCCCTAAAATGATGTTTAGTAATCCTCAGGTCTGTTTCTGTGCTTCCAGGGAGCCCCTTATTGCCAGCCACACATTTTCTGCCTAGCTAACCTAGCTATCCATGGGCATGTTTTTCAGAAAATGTCTTGTGACACCTATCTTCTATCCCAGTTAACTGCTTAGCCTTTGTGCAGTACTAACAAGGTCAAATGCCATAGCCACACAAAGTGCACTTATTCATTATTTGTCAGTACACCTTGACCCAACAGCTAGAAGAGTTGTTTGTGACCCTGGACACACATTACACAAAAGGTTTTGAGTTCTACTTGACTCTGTGGTAAGTTCTTTTCATGCTAGCCTTGGGAGAAGTGGAGGGTTTCTGTATGGTGAGCATTTTTACAGACAATAGGTAAAAAAAATAATAAAATGACCGACACACAGCTTTATCCTTGACACATATACAACCCAAGTTTACTGTATGGTAAATTTAATATTTTCACTTTCTTAAAGAGTAGTAACACAGATAACACTTTGCTAATGTTTTAATGCACGTGCTATTTTTTTTTTTTTTAATGATATGCCCCAAATCTATTTCTTCTATGGATTAAATTGTAAGCTCTTCTACCATTTACACCAACCTCCTTAAAATGTTCTTTACTTCACATCACTGACCCACAGTGTCCTGTTCCCTTACAGAATATTAGACCTGCCTTGTAAAATTAACATTTTTTTTCCATTTGAGTACATTCACTAATTAGCTAGAAACAGAAAAAAACAGTATAAGACAAACAGCATACCTTCACAGACATCAAAATGGTTTTCTCTGGGGGTCTGGCATTGACGTAAATTTTCTAGCTAGCTTATTTTTTTTAATCTATGTACTCCACTGAATTTGTGTACTTGTTATCTCACAAGCTTGTGGTATATTCCTCTTGCACACCGTACTGAAATGGAAAATGTGATGAAAAAGGTGCAGCAAAGATTCCAAACTGGTCATGGTATACAGCATGGATATGAAACATGCCGCCAGCACACTGACAAGCTTGTTTAAAAGAGCAAAGCTCTTGATTTTTGTATGATTACATAAAAAATGTTTGCATCAGGACCACATAGGGACCCTTCCTCAGGTATAGGAACATCAAATCAGTTCAACAAGGAAAAACAGCTCTGCTGCACAGCTGCTGATAGATTAGAGAGGCTGAAAATCTCCTTTGTCCATGTGCTCTGACTCACAACTCTTGTAGACAGTTGCAATGAATTCCAAAGGTAGTAGAGTCAGTACACTGGAAAATCTTCCAAATTCTTTATAAGATATAGACCATGCACATACAGACAAGCTTGTCCGTATGTGCATGGTCTATATCTAATAAATCATTTTGAAGATTTTCCAGTGTGCCGATTCTACTACCTTTGGAATTCATAAGAACATCAATGCTTGAAGAAGGGTCCATCTGTGGTCCCAAAACATTGCTTTTCTATTTGATGATACAAGCATAAACAGCTCTGCACGTTGAAACAAGCTTGTCGGTGTGCTGACAACATATTTCATACATTTTATCACAGGCTGTATCTCTCCATCTGTTCTCTTCTGGGTTTCTACACCTTTTCATTTCTTAGTCATATAGACAGAGTGATGCCTTCATAAGTGGTGGGAGGGTCCCCCAATGAGGGTTTTATGGCATCTGTGAACAAATCTTGGATATTGGTAAAATTATGAAATAGAATACCAGTTTGTAATTTCAAAATGTATTTGGTATTGCTATAAAACGTGCATATTAAAACAGGAGCTCTGGTTGTGCAAACATCTACATACAATGTAATACTGTAGCAAAAATTGGATAGCATACAATACAGCCGTAGCTGCGTCAGTTTACTGATGCGTTTCGACCTTTAGAAAGAGATATATACAGTGCCTTGCAAAAGTATTCGGCCCCAACAACAAGAATCAACAACAAGTGGGACACAATCATGAAGTGGAACGAAATTTATTGGATATTTCAAACTTTTTTAACAAATAAAAAACTGAAAAATTGGACGTGCAAAATTATTCAGCCCCCTTAAGTTAATACTTTGTAGCACCACCTTTTGCTGCGATTACAGCTGTAAGTCGCTTGGGGAAGTCTCTATCAGTTTTGCACATCGAGACACTGAAATTTTTTGCCCATTCCTCCTTGCAAAACAGCTAGAGCTCAGTGAGGTTGGATGGAGAGCGTTTGTGAACAGCAGTTTTCAGTTCTTTCCACAGATTCTCGATTGGATTCAGGTCTGGACTTTGACTTGGCCATTCTAACACCTGGATATGTTTATTTGTGAACCATTCCATTGTAGATTTTGCTTTAAGTTTTGGATCATTGTCTTGTTGGAAGACAAATCTCCGTCCCAGTCTCAGGTCTTTTGCAGACTCCATCAGGTTTCCTTCCAGAATGGTCCTGTATTTGGTTCCATCCATCTTCCCATCAATTTTAACCATCCTGTCCCTGCTGAAGAAAAGCAGGCCCAAACCATGATGCTGCCACCACCATGTTTGACAGTGGGGATGGTGTGTTCAGGGTGATGAGCTGTGTTGCTTTTACGCCAAACATAACGTTTTGCATTGTTGCCAAAAAGTTTGATTTTGGTTTAATCTGACCAGAGCACCTTCTTCCACATGTTTGGTGTGTCTCCCAGGTGGCTTGTGGCAAACTTTAAACAACACTTTTTATGGATATCTTTAAGAAATGGCTTTCTTCTTGCCACTCTTCCATAAAGGCCAGATTTATGCAGTATACGACTGCTTGTTGTCCTATGGACAGAGTCTCCCACCTCAGCTGTAGATCTCTGCAGTTCATCCAGAGTGATCATGGGCCTCTTGGCTGCATCTCTGATCAGTCTTCTCCTTGTATGAGCTGAAAGTTTAGAGGGACGGCCAGGTCTTGGTAGGTTTGTAGTGGTCTGATATTCCTTCCATTTCAATATTATCGCTTGCACAGTGTTCCTTGGGATGTTTAAAGCTTGGGAAGTCTTTTTGTATCCAAATCCAGCTTTAAACTTCTCCACAACAGTATCTCGGACCTGCCTGGTGTGTTCCTTGTTCTTCATGATGCTTGTTGATTCTTCACAAAAAATTACAGTTTTATATCTTTATGTTTGAAGCCTGAAATATGGCAAAAGGTCGCAAAGTTCAAGGGGGCCGAATACTTTCGCAAGGCACTGTAGGTCTTCCTCAGGGGGAAGTATTCCTTTCTACAGAGATAGCAGAAAAATAAAATTTAGCAATGGTATAAAGATTAGTTAAACAATCATCATGCTTACAAGCATTTTGGAACTTACATTTGCTGAAAAACATTGGCTGAGAAGCAACAGTCCTGAAAAACCAGAGTGTGATTAAAATCAACAGTATGGCAGAACTTGTCATGGACCGTCCCTGTCCCTGCGGTTAGACATCCTATTACCAAGGACTTACAAAGGGCCACACTCAGTTCCCTCAGTGTGACGAGAGGAGATTGCAGTGTGCTGCGGTAAGTTGTATCCTAGAATAATAGATTTAATTAGGTCAGGTTTCCTCATTCTTATATAAAGTTTGTATTAGATAGGTGGAGTGAGTATATTAGTGTTCATCCTCACTATGAATATTAAGGTATTTATTAAGTATGTCAGAATATCATTGGGATCGGGGTATTTAAATATGTGTTATGTTCTAAACAAATACTGATGTTTGCTATATTTTTTGTGATATTACGTGTATTAGATGAGTATAAATATGAAAATATATATAAAAAAAAGGGGGGGGGGGGGGTGATTGGAGTAAAAAATATTAATGAATGAGTGAGGTGTGTGGGTGAATGGAAAAAGTGTGGGAATGTGGGTCATATCACTAAGGAAATGTGTGTCAGTGATTGGTGTGCATAAAAATATCAAAATTGTGTGTGATAAGTGGGATAGGCTTATGAAAGGGGAGAAAAAGAAAGTATGGGTAAACGTGAGAAGGTGAAAGGAGTGTCCGTATATAAATGTGTGAATGGATGGGAAAAAAGTGGAAAAGGGAAGGGAAGAAAGAAAAAAAGGGAGGGGAGAGGGAAGAGGAAGGAATGGAAGGGAGGGAAAAGAAGAAAGAAAAACGAAAAGGGAAAGGGAAAAAGTGAAAGGAACATTTACAAATTTATCAAAGGTCATGTGTGGGGAAATCAAAAATGGGTGTACAAAAGAGGGACAAATGTGTGTGGTGGGTGGGATGAACTATTGAAGAGGGGAGAAATGCGAGAAAGCATGAGAAAGCTAGATGGGTGTACATATGTGGATGTTTTAAATAAAAGTAGAAAATACCACGCTAAAAGTGAAATATCAATAAATAAGTGAATACAGAGGAGGAGCTGCAATCTTTCCAGGATATCTTATGGAAAAGCAAATTGGTAAATTAATAAAGATTGCACTAAATCCTATTAATAAGTGAAAATAATAATCAAATAAGATGTCTTATGTGAAAAGGGAGTATGAATTCATAAAGCATAAACCATGATTGAATAATGAAAACCAAATATAAAAAAAAACATGTGAATAAAGTGAATCAACATATATTCAATACAATTACTGCAATTGATCTTAGTAGTCCATAAATTATAAAGTGCAAAAAAGTGTAAGGGCAAGCAATTATTATGTGCCCAGTGGATGAAAAGGGAGTCTATGGATGAGTCCAAAATGGGTGAAATAAGAAAAAGTCCATATAACTTTGAGGGATGAAAAGAGAGTCCTTCCACCAGGTGTTGAAACAGAGGAAAGGGAAGGAAGGGGGGCCGTGAGGACACCCACACCACTCTGTAATCGAGGGTCCTTACCAGAGCACAATGACCACCTATCTCTAGGTAAGTCAATAGCGCAGGCAGATAGCCTCTGCGGGCGTGATCCCCAATTAGATCTTTATTCACCATCCCTCATTCAGTCCGCGCTACTCACTCAGTAGAGTTCATATCAATCAATGAAGGAAAGAAGATCCACATAGTGTAATAATGATTTATTGGAGTATAAAACAAAGCGCTAAGTGGCTACTTACATCAATGCGATAAAAACGAACATTGTACAACAAAAGACCGGTGTAAAGCTGTAACCCGTGCTTTCAGGATCCCGTGGGGGCGCGATGATGTCAATGCGTGGCTCCGCCCTACATGTTGACATCTTCCAGGGGCATATATGTGGATGTTTGGATGGAGGGAAAAGAAAATGACAAACTTGTCAAAGGTCATGTGTGGAAAAATCATTGGTGCGATGGGTGTGGGAAGGAGGGACAAAATATGCTGTGTGGTGAGTGGGATAAACCAGTGGAGAGGAAGGGGAAGGAAATGTGAGGAGGCGTGAAGGAGTGAAGTGAGTGTACATATGTGGATGTTTCAAATGGGGAAAAGAGGAATAAGAGGAGGCGAAAGGGAAGGGAGAGAAAAAGAGAAGGGGGAGAGGGGAAAGGGGGGAAAAAGGGGGAAAAAAGGGGGGAAAGGAGGAGAGGAGGAAAGGGGAAATGGAGAAGGGGAATGAGGACGGAGGGGGAAAGGGAAAAACCAAGGAACCGCAACCAAAACAACAAACACCAGAAGTCAAAACCAACAACAAGTGGTGCAAAATGAAAAATGTGGATGGTATAAAAGGGAGGATGAAAAATGATGAGCAAAAGTAGTAGGGTTGGGTTACCTGAATGTCCAAAATAAGTGATATAAATTGTGATATAAACTGTCCCCCTGACTGAAGGCAGAAGAGAGAACAGTCGATGCTGTTAATAAAGAGGAAAATGGATAAAAAAATGAATAAATTAGACTGTGATCATATTCCAAAACAAACTGATGTGAGTATGTATCAATACTGAAGATAAAGTGGCATGTGAATGCATACTCACAGGTATCTAGTCAGATATCAAATTCCTGCACACGATTTTCTTGAGCAGGAGAAAAGTTTAAAGTATTATATCTCTAATCTGTGAATGCTGTTTTGGGAGCATCATAATAATTCTAGTGGTTTCAGTTTGTGAGACATGTTTGGACTTTTTTTGGAACAGGAGGTATTGTCTTGTTTATCAAATTCCTGTACTGTGGATAAGAAACAAAAAAGGTTTCAGTGCCAGTACCGTGATTTACAAGAGCTGGCAGTTCTGACAGACCAGTATTGGTCAAGGGACTGTCCCATGATAGAGTGGAGTATAATCTGTTACTTACTATTTACACATTTATACAGGCGGTCCCCTAGTTACAAACATCTAACTTACAAACGACTCCTACTTACAGACGCAGGGAGACAACAGGAAGTGAGAGGAAATCTCCCCCTAGGAAGGGAAATTCACTCCTGTAATAGTTATTATGGGAAAAAGGGGTCTCCACTGATGCTTTATCACCAAGGTTTGTTTCCACAACAGCCCAAAATTTTCAAAATCCAATTATTATTGTAACAGGAAGTGAGGTGAAATCTTCTGAACAGAAACAGAGACAGCAAAACAAACATTACAGGGGTGTTACCCCTTCCCTATGCTATCCAAAATGCTTAAAAAAATTTTTTTGGCTGGAGCTACACTTAAAAAATGTACCTGTTCCCTCTTACAAACAAATTCAACTTATGAACAAACCTACAGTTCCTATCTTGTTTGTAACCCGGGACTGCCTGTATACGGACACTCCTTTCACCTTCTCACATTTCCCCACACTTTCTTTTTCTGCCCTTTCATAAGCCTATCCCACTTATCACACACAATTTTGATATTTTTATGCACACCAATCACTGACACACATTTCCTTAGTGGTATGACCCACATCCCCACACTTTTTCCATTCACCCACACACCTCACCTTTAATATGCACGTTTTATAGCAATACCAAATACATTTTGAAATTACAAACTGGTATTCTATTTCATAATTTTTTTTTGTTCACACATGTTGCTGCCATAAAATCATTGGGGGACCCTCTCACCACTTATGTCAGACCGAGGGGAGGGCAGCACACGATATCTCCCCACAAGTATCTACTTTTCCATGTGAGTGGTACCTTCATAATCCCCTACAGCAGTTGTTTCAAACACTGTTATTATTTCTCCAACAGGTGTAGCCTATGCCACATTAAAGGATAAATTCACTTAAAAAAAAAAAGAAAAATGCACATCTTTTTGCAGGTAAAAATATGTGCATTTATTATTGTTTTATTGGGAGCCTGGAAAGCATTGCACCCACAAACAGCTGATCGTGGGTGCAATGCAGGACTCTTTCAGACTGTGTGTGCAAGCTGTCTGGCCGTACATCATACGGTGGATTTGTAACGTTACATGTTACACCCTTAATATGGGTGCAACATGTAACATGTTACAAAAGGTGAATTTATCCTTTAAACGCCACTGTTTCTGATATGCAAATTTTTACTTTATGTTGAAAGTCAACTGCTAGGCCCTCATAGCTTAAACATTTTCCATGGTTCCTGACTTACAGGTGTGGTGACACAGGACCGTTACGGGAGCAATTGTGTCTTTTTTCCTGTGGGCTGTGAATGTCAGCCTGGCTTCACCTTCTACGTTATGAGGGAGACAAGATGGCAGCAGCCAATTGTGGAATATTGAGGTATGAGGGACAGACTAGAACAGTGCTTTTGCTGATTATACACCAATGAGTTGTTTATAATCTGAATAGTTTATATTTGGTAGCTGTGTCTGTAAATATAGGCACAGAGAAGCATTGCTTTAAGTACCACTCCATAATTCAGAATGTTCAGAAATCTGCAACACATCCAGATATCTCTATACATAACCTGCATGAAGAATGAAAAAAAAAAGTGTCAGTTTAAGAGGGGGTAAAAAAGTTTTGGGCAACTTTCTTCCTTTCAAGTTATTTTTACTACCTACTTTAATGATAAACTAATGTGTAAGAATAAAAAGATGTAAGCCTTGAGCTTCCCACAGAGAGAAACATCCAAATGCCTTGTTTATAAGAAATTACAAAATAGTTTCCAATAAAAATATAGAAAATTGTCACTTTAAATCGCATTTTATTATAAACAAGCTATGTGGATGTTTCTGTTCTGTGCAGGGGCTCACAGTGTATATTCCCTCATATACAGTTAATAATTAGAAAAAGCCTCATCCCTGCTTCATTACTATTTACAAACTGTCTTGCACAATCTACATGTTTCAGCACAGCAGTTGGCTTTTTTACATATAGGAAGAGAACATTGGCGCATGCAAATGGATAGGAGGGAGAGTGAAACTGGCGGGAGGCTACTAGAGCCAGAGGAGAGGACTGTGTAGGTTCTGCACACTCTTTCTAGGCCAAGGAAAGAAAATTCATGGTTCAATGAGCAAAGGCTACAATCTGAGGAAGATATAAACGCAGAACGGAGCACTCGAGCAGCAGTAGGCTAAGATGTAGATTGGACCTAGGACTGGGTAAAATTTAAATAAAACTGAGAGAAGATTGAGGGGTCCATTTATAAACCAGTGGTATGGCTTTGCAATGATCATGTAGCTGCTTAATAACACTGACATATTTATAAAGAGACTTCAAAGCAAGAAAATCTCCAGTCATTTCAATTATTTAAAAAAGTGCTGTTAAAAAAGCCACCTCAGATAGCATTCACCCCTAAGCTTACCTGTAAGATTTTCTGCTGCTGTGTGGTAATTAGACATTGCACATGATGCTCCAACTGCTGTAATTAGGAAAAGCAGTCTGCTCTCAGCAAAGACAAAGTGCATTTATCTATTTTTACCCTTTGTCCTGACGTAACTCGACCACCACATCCACCTCCACAGATGCATGCTTACTTTGATCCGATGGCCTCAGCACCTGAAGTCTTCACTATCTTGGTGGCCCCTGCGCATTACAGCCTCATAGACTTTTAGAGGGTTGTTTCTGAGGCCAGGGAAAATGATGTAAACAAAGATTGGAAGCCATGGCTGCCAAATTGAGGTAAGAATACAATTTTGGGAAACAGAGTTGGATCAGTTAGGTCTGGGCCGTCTTATTAGCATCATGGGCCCCTGGGCAAAGTGATACTCTGGGGCCCTTACCAGCCTGTCCCAATTTACACACCTACTCTCAAGATTTTAAGAATAAATTGTTGATAGAAAAATATAATTCTTAGTACTTTTAATAAAATCGATTTTGAACAATAATAAAACATGCCATAAATCAAAGACTAATCAACACAAAGGGCACAGTACAGGGGGGATGCAGAGGGGCTCAATACTGGTATCAGGAGGACACTGTAAAGGATCTGGAATGCTGCCCTGGACGCTGCCATCCTGGAACAGCTTAGTAAAAAACCTGACTGTCCCAGAAAATCTGGGATGGTTGGCAAGTATGATGTTTTGCAAGATTATCATGTGGCCCCCATGCACCTGGGGCCCCTGGGCAGTGCCCAGGGTTGCCCATGCATTAAGGTGGCCCTGAGTTAGGTCAGGGCAAAGGGAAAAAAGCATAAGTGCACTTTGTCTTAAAGTTAAACTTTCCATTACCCTAGCATGTAAACTTAATGGTACCTTTACTGGCTGTTTAGGACCAAATAGCTTCTTTATAAGGATTTCAATATGTGCTTTTTTCTTTCCTTTATATGTACACTGGCATATTGCAAAATAATTCTGATGACTTACTGAAACGCATGATTCTGTTTGGAGAACCTGTAGCAAAGTGGTTCCTGGAAAACCCATCTGGATGGCTATTTTTGAATGACACTCAAAATCACAAGAAATAAACATTCTTTAATGATGACTTCCTAATGGACCATGATCAAAAGACAATTACCTCATTGCTTGCTGTACTCATTAATTTTTGATTGGTCAATTTCATATCTTGACACAACCTACATTACATACGTCAATCTGTGTACTTAACCTAAGTGCCAAAAAGTAAAGCAGATCAACTGAATCAACTTCCTTTAGTCTGTCTGGTCTCTATGTTGCTACATATTATCTCTCTAACAGGGGTCATGTGCCGTTACATGTAATTATCATGTAACAGAGACCTGTGTATAGCTATAGTAATGTTTGTATAGTTGGTTATTACACTGCCATCTTGTGGTTGTTTAGGATATTGCACCTTTCCATTCTGTTTTCTAGTGTATTCCCTCCCATCCTTTGTGAGGTAATTTCCTCTTCCTAGTTCACTCTGTGATGTACTTCCTCTTCCTGTGTCCTCTCTCTGTCTCATGAGGAAGGATATTGCTACACGTCTGTAGGCCTCACACAATCTACTCGCATCCTAGGACACATTACCATGTTTTGACCTTCAAAATATTGTCTTTCAATCATCTGCCACATCTTGTTGTCTGCTGTACCTGCTATGCGTAATAAAGCCCCACGTTGATGGAAAAATACATATTTTGGTGAGTTCAAGCTATCTGATGAGAACTGTCTGCGGTGATTATATCTGCTTATACAGGCTAGGCATAGAAGTCTCAGCAAGTGATAAGTCACTATTACAACAGTTGGAGTCAGAATAGTCAAAACGTGGTAGAACTCCTGCTGTGTAGATGTGTACGTTTAATCTGCAATCATGCTCAGTGCCATCCGCCATCCTTTGAAGCACATGGTCGCACAAGCTTACTGCACTTCGTCAGTGAATGTTGAAAACTGTTTCTGAGCATTGGACTGTGTTATCCCACCTGTCTAAGCTGCTGTTCACCTTCTTAAAGAGACAGTAACTATTTTTTGCAAAATTTGAAAAAATGTCTAGACAAGCTTCCGAACTTTCATTTATCGCTGAATCTACACAGATACATCATACCTCTGACCACACAGATGTACAGGGAGCAGATTCTGTAGATATCGCAGAGCAAAGTGTAAGACCCAAACGCACAATAATACCAACACAGAAACTTAGAGAAAACTACGAAACCACTAGAGATGAGTTCTCTAACAATCTGTCTGAACTGCGGGACAAAACTACATACTGCATGTCAGTCTTGCCACGCTGCAATTAACAAGCTGAATTAAGAAATTCTACAGATAGCCTATCTGCAGCATATGAGCGCTACCAGCAGCTATCTGCAAAATACACAGCTTTCTTAAAGGACTCTAATATAGAAGGCTCTTTAGCAGAACTAAGATAGATGAACTAAACCAACAAAGAGATCTCTTAGTGCAAGATGCCAAGGATAAGGTGGAACTCCGCATCACTAAACTGCAGGAGACCAGATCTCATAAATCCACATCTACTAAGATCTACAAAAGATCTACAACACGTTCTTCTAGATCTTCTCACTCTAGAAGCTCAACATTAAATGACAAGCTAATAGAAGCCCATGCAAGTCTAGAAGCAAATAAAGTGCAAAGCTCATTTGCCAGAAAAGAAGCTAAAATGGAAGCCCAGAGCAAAGCTTGCCAAGCTGAAGTGGACACGCAAAGCAAAACTCTTCAAGCAGAGATGGAAGCTCGCCAAGCAGAGATAGAAGCTCAGAACAAAGCTCACCAAGCAGAGATGAAAGCTCGCCAACCAGAGATGACAGCTCACCAAGCAGAGATAGAAGCTCAAAACAAAGTTTGCCAAGCAGAGGTAGAAGCTCAGACCAAAGCTCGCCAAGCAGAGATAGAAGCTCAAAGCAAAGCTCATGAAGCAAAGGCAGAATCCCAAATAAAGATTCTGCAAATTGAAAGGGAGGAAGCAGCTGCCCGAACAAGGCTAAAGGTCCTTGAACAAGCAATGGGAGAAAGTACTAGCTCAGACTGTTCTATTCCAGCAGACGTGGAAGATCCAATTGAACGTGCCAGTGAATATGTGCTAAGGCATAGTGTTTGCAATGATACAGAATCCTCTCCTGTACCACCTACTAACATTACTGTTCGGACTCTCAACACAGAGACCTCTAACCGCGACAAGCCTCTTCAAGTCCACAAAGCAAGCGTATTCACACAGCAAACCACATCACCTCCGGTCAACAACAAGGTAACTGCCAGCGACAAGCCACAGTTCAAGCAACAGCCAACAGAAGCCTTAGAGACTAAGCTAGATGATCTTGCAACATTTTATCCTGGTAAACCTCACCCTTACTCACCAGAGAACTTTCACACCTAAGGGGTCCCACAAGTTACTTTGGCACCAAGGAGTGAGAAATCAGATCTGTCTGACTTCGCCAGATATATGATTCCCCGCAAGCTCATTAACATTAGCCTCTCAAGGTTCGATGACTGTCCAGAGAACTACAGAGCTTGGAGATCAACCTTCAAGGCTTCTATTGCTGATCTCAACCTTACTGCCAAGGAGGAACTTGATTTGCTCATAAAGTGGCTGGGGCCAGAATTTGCAGATCATGTTAAAAGATTGAGAGCAGTACATGTTGAGTACCCAGATGCAGGTCTGGCTGCTGCATGGGCAAGACTTGAACAAACCTATGGTAGCACTGAAGACATAGAAAGGTCTTTATTCAAAAGACCGCAAAATTTTCCAAAAATAGGAAACAAAGATCATTGCAAGCTTCAAGAACTAAGTGACCTCCTCACGGAGCTAAAGTTGGCAAAGACAGACACCCGTCTGCCTGGGCTGAGCTACCTGGACACCACCCATGGCGTGAGCCCAGTAGTGTCTAAACTGCCATACAATCTGCAGGAGAAATGGGCACAACAAGGCTCAAGATATAAAAGAGACTATAACGTATCCTTTCCTCCATTCTCATATTTTTGCACATTCTTCTGTGAACAAGCCTGGACGAGGAATGATCCCAGCTCCAGCTTCAGCGAGTCTAGCTTGCCTTCATCATCATCATCATCCTCATCAAGGTATGATAACAAAGCAGGTAAACATAGAGACTTATAGAGCAGTATCTGCTAAAAAGACAGACATCTCACCTCTCGTATCCTCTCCCGCTCACCACAGTGATTTGGGTGATAGAGATAAAGATCCAAATCGTCAGTGCCCTATTCACAAAAAACCTCACCCTCTAAAGAAATGTCGTGGGCTTAGGACAAAGACTGTCCAAGAATGCAGGGAGATTATCCAGAAACTTGGAGTATGCTATAGGTGCTGTGCTTCCTATAACCATTTTGCTAAAAACTGTAAAGTTGCCATCAAGTGCACAGAATGCAGTAGCGACAAACACGTTACAGCTATGCATCCTGCTCCACTTCCAGACAATCCACAGCAGTCATCTACATTGGACTCTGCATCAAATCATGGCAGGGAGCAACAAAACCACGCTCCAGCCATGACAAACATCTCTTCTTCATGTACTGATGTCTGTGGAGAAGGATCAAGCCACAAATGCTGTGCCAAGGTATGTCTAGTCAAAATATATACAAAGGATCAACCTGAGAAAGCTACCAGGATGTATGCCATTATAGATGAGCAGAGCAACAGATCCCTGGTTAAGCCAGAATTCTTTGAGATCTTTGGCATAAAGGGACATGCAACACCATATACCCTAAACACTTGTTCTGGTCGTGTAGAAACCTCCGGCAGAAGGGCTGATGGGTTCATGGTCTCCCATATTAAAGCAAAGAAGGGCATACCCTTGCCAACATTAGTTGAGTGTGACCAGATACCAGACAACAGGGAAGAAATTCCTACTCCAGAAGCTGCATATCACCATTCCCACTTAAGGCACCTGGTTACTAAAATTCCTCCAATGGATATGGATGCTGAAATACTAGTCTTGCTGGGAAGGGACATTCTCAGAGTACGTAAGTTGCGCCAGCAGTGCAATGGCTCTGACAACGCTCCATATGCACAGAGACTTGATCTAGGCTGGGTAATATTGGACAATGTATGCTTGAGAATGAAAGAGAATGCGAATGCCATCTGAGATTAACTCCTTCAAGACTCACATGTTAAGAAATGGGCATGCATCTCACTTTAGACCATGCCCTCATCATTATGAAGTAAAAGAGAAGCCTCTTGACATCATCCAGGTGTCTGATGTTACTCCCATCCCCTATGATGACAACTTAGGTAACACAGTGTTTTGTTCCACACGTGATGACAACAGAATAGCCTTGTCAGTAGACGATGGAGAGTTCATCACAATAATGGACAGTGAACTCTACAAAGATGAATCTAACAGCTGTGTTGCACCATTACCTCTTCGTGCTACAAGAGTCAGACTTCCAAATAATCGTGAACAAGCTTTATCCAGATTCAACTCACTTCAGCGAACACTAAAGAACAGGCCTGAAATGAAGGAACATTTCATTGCATTTATGAAAAGGATGTTTGACAATGATCACAATGAGCCAGCTCCACCTCTTCCTGAACATGACGAGTGCTGATATCTGTCTTTCTTTGGCGTGTATCACCCGCGTAAGCCACAGCAAATCAGGTTAGTGTTTCATTCCAGTGCTAAGCATCAAGGTGTATCCCTGAACAATGTTCTTCTTACTGGTCCTAACCTAACCAACAACCTTGTAGGAGTATTTATGAGGTTCAGAAGAGAGCCAGTTGCCATAACTGCTGACATTGAACAAATGTTCCATTGCTTTATAGTAAGAGAAGACCATAGGAACTTCTTAAGATTTCTGTGGCACCGTGACAACAACATAAACAATGAAGTCATTGAATACCGCATGAAAGTACATGTATTCGGAAACAGTCCATCACCTGCTGTTGCAACATATGGTCTATGAAGGACTGCCTTCGATGGAGAAAAGGAGTATGGTGCAGATGCTCGACACTTCGTTGAGAGAGACTTCTACGTGGATGATGGACTCAAATCCTTACCCACAGATGAAGAAGCCATAGACCTGCTCCAAAGGACTCAAGGTATGCTTTCTGGGGCCAACCTCAGGCTTCATAAGATTGCCTCAAACAGTGCTGCTGTGATGAAAGCCTTTCAGCCTGGTGATCATGCCACAGGATTTAAAGATTTAAATCTGGGAATAGACATGCCTCCTGTTCAGAGAAGCTTACGGGGGAACTTATTTAAAGACACCTTTGGTTTTCAAGTCAGCTCTGTGGACAAGCCATTCACCTTGTTTCACAACGTTGGTGTTCTGTCAGTGGTGAACAGTCTATATGATCCACTGGCATTCGCGGCTCCCATCACCATACAGGGTAAATCCTTATTGAGACAACTATCAGAGACTATTCAAGATTGGAATGCTCCGCTACCAACAGACAAATATTCAAAGTGGAAGTCCTGGAAACAATCTCTATATGCCTTAAATGGAATTGACATACCACGCTGCTACACTTCAGCTTCCCTTGCTGCAAGTCAGAGAAGATTCACATCTCAGATCCATCCACGCCGTAGCAGCTGTTGCCTACCTCAAGGTATGAGACTCTCACAATCAAACCCATGTAGGGTTTCTATTTGGCAAAGCTAAGTTAGCACCTAAGCCTGAGCACACAATTCCCAGGCTTGAACTTTGTGGGACTGTACTAGCCGTAGAAATTGCAGATTTTATACTGCGTGAGCTAGACATTCAAATAGATGACATCAAATTCTGCACAGACAGCAAAGTTGTTTTGGGCTACATATACAATCAGACAAAATGCTTCTATGTCTATGTCAGCAACCGTGTAGAAAGAATCAGAAAATCCTCAAGGCCTGAACAATGGCATCATGTTCCATTGGAGCATAATCCCGCAGATCTTGCCACCAGACCAATGTCTGCAAGTGTCTTTCCAAACTCTTCTTGGTTGACAGGACCTGAATTCCTGCTGGAACATACAGAAGAAACTACACCTGAGCTCTTTAGTCTTCTAGATCCTGACAACATCCTGAGATTCGTCCTGAAGTCAAGACCTTTGCCACTGATCTGAACCCTAACCTCCAAATTGGAGACCCTGTTCTCCTCAAAGACCAGCAAGCCAAAAGAATCGAAAGGCCCATGGGGCTCATTCTAAAGACCACCCCCAGTGATGATGGTATGGTGCGTAAAGTAGAGGCGAAGGTTGCCAGACAAGGAACTGTAAAGACTTTCCTCAGACCTATCACAGAACTTGTGTTACTCTTGCATTGGAGACTGAACTTGCTTACCTGGGTCTGTTGGATTCAGTTTCTACCACAAGAAGAATGTGCCTTGAACTTTAAGTGACACTTCTTGATGCCTTATTGCAGTTTCTATTGTTGCATATACATGCATGTTGTTTTTTTTGTCTTTCAGATCTTCAAGACAACTGCAAATTGCACAACGTTTATTTGCATTGCATACCGTTATGAATGATATAACATAGTGGTATTTACAATACCAGATGGGGAGTGTGCCGTTACATGTAATTATCATGTAACATAGACCTGTGTATAGCTATAGTAATGTTTGTATAGTTGGTTATTACACTGCCATCTTGTGGTTGTTTAGGATATTGCACCTTTCCATTCTGTTTTCTAGTGTATTCCCTCCCATCCTTTGTGAGGTAATTTATTCTTCCTAGTTCACTCTGTGATGTACTTCCTCTTCCTGTGTCCTCTCTTTGTCTCATGAGGAAGAATATGGTTACACGTCTGTAGGCCTCACACAATCTACTCGCATCCTAAGACACATTACCATGTTTTGACCTTCAAAATATTGTCTTTCATTCATCTGCCACATCTTGTTGTCTGCTGTACCTGCTATTCGCAATAAAGACCCCACGTTGATGAAAAAAGACGTATTTTGGTGAGTTCAAGCTATCTGATGAGAACCGTCCGCAGTGATTATATTTGCTTATACAGGCTAGGCATAGAGCAAGGGATAAGTCACTATTACAACAGTTAGAGTCAGAATAGGTCAGGTATCTATTCTTGAACTAAAATTTCTCACAACATTTATTAACTGTTTTAAAAGCACACCTCCTTTCCCAAAATATGACGCCTACACAAACTAATTAGAACTGATCTGCAAACTTCAACTTTCATGAAAAGTCTGTAGCTAAAGCTGGCCAAACACAGTAAGAGTTTCATTTGAACATTTGTACAGAAATTGTTTGCCAAAAATGTAAAATAAAATCCTTCCTGCTCCTTCAATATTTTTAGTTACTACAGCTGAAAACGATTTTTGGCTTGACCCCACTATGCAAGAATCAAACAAATACTCTTTTTCAAGCACTGCCTTGACATAACTCCTTTAGACCTTGGTCTCTGGCCATTAAGGTCATCTGCTGAAAATGCACCCTCCACAGATACTTAACTCTCCAGTAAAACACAGTAGTTTAATCCAACAAAGTTTTACTTGTTGAAATGCAGAACATAGATGTTCACTGGTCTCTTGAAGTGTAAAGAGACAATCATCTCTTCAGCCCTATGCCTGCTTTAAAGGCATGTAGCTTACTGAGGAAGCATGACGAAAAAACCCCAACCAATTATACCATTTAGAAATACAGTAATAAACAAGTTGTAGTAACGCTGCCATTAGATATCAGCACCAAGACATTAATGTATACATAATGAAATCAAATGCATAAGTAAAGGATACACCATAAGTGTTCCAGAAAAAAAAACATTCTGAAAATGAATATTTTCAAACAAAATTCTACTGGTGTGGAATATAACCCCCTATCTCTCCATTACCATTCCCTCAGACTTCTGACTTTGGGGGGAATGCACTCTTTATTTGAGTTCCCCCTATAAATTCAGATCAGGGCTTTATCTTGTGCCGATTTTTTTGTGGTGGTCTATTAACATCTATACCAGACCTTCATGTGGGATAAGGGTCTGGAAAAGATGAAGGGACTCCCCAGCCATTTGTATACAAACAGAAGTAAGCAGCAGGGAGCTGTCATTTTGCCAGCAATTTAAACACATTTTTACTTGAAAATGTCAGTGTTGCAGTAGGTTGTACTGTTTACATGACACAGAGGTGTCACTTCACCCTCACCCTCCTCATAGCCCAGGACATCCCCCAGACATGCTATTTAATTGCGTTTTTAAATTAAATTTTTAAATGTTTCACTTTAAGCATTACTAAAATCACTGCTCCCAGCCAAATACATTTTTCTTGCCTTGGTTACATTTTCCCCAGGACCCTGCACAGCCCCGTGCCATTTGTTTTTAATATTCAATTCCCTTTGACTTCAGCGGGGTTTGGGTTTGACACCTATACTTTCTTCATGTTCGCCAAACCTTGCATAAAGCGAACACAGGTGCATTCGGCTCATCACTCCTTGGTGACACATGACAGTCACAGAAATAATAGCAATATCTTTTTGATGAAACTATAATCCTCAACATTGAAAAGTAGTTAATCCGCCATAGTAAAATTTGTAGGACAGGTAGAGGAAAGTTGTAAAGAGTCTAAATGACAAATGTACAAATGCAATTATAGATACAAATAACAAACCCGTATAACTTTATTAAGCAGTAAAAATGTGTTTCCAGGTTTTACAAGAACATTGTCACTTAAATTGTTAAAAAAAAAAAAGATTATAACATTCAGGACATTCTCCTCATTATCGTTTCTCCTATTTCTTAAAGGTCCTGAAAAATGAAAAAATAAATAGCGGTAGGTTAGGCTATTATTCTGATTTTCAGCATCTAAAAGGCAAATATAGGCATGATATAGGAAAGCACCTACTAAATGGGCTCGGAAAATGCTTTTTAGCAATTACATTTTTCTAAACCTGCAATAATTGTTGCAATTTTACATTTTTTTCTCTGCTAATGCAGCTAAGTTATAAGGGTTGATGGTTTTACAACTATTTTACATTATGTGGAGTGGGTAAAATACAATAAAATTACAGAGGACTTTTCTGAGATGGAACATTTGAATGTGAGACAGGTAGTCTAACTATAACCAAGGTGACTTTGATGCTTTACTATGAGACTGTAATTTGGGGTTCATGTACACTTCAACACTAGGAGCTGTTTTTTGTATTGACTAGAACCTAGAATACCTTCAATCTGGACCCACCTTTGCTGTAATTGATGTAATATAGGTTACATTATGACCTTAGTTTCACCTTTTGATATACAGTATCTCCCAAAAGTGAGTACATCCCTCCACATTTTTGTAAATATTTTATTCTATCTTTTTATGTGACAACACTGAAGAAATGACACTTTGCTACACTGTAAAGTAGTGAATGTACAGCTTGTATAACAGTGTAAAGTTGCTGTCCCCTCAAAATAACTTAACACACTGCCATTAATGTCTAAACCTCTGACAACAAAAGGGAGTACACCCCTAAGTGAAAATGCCCAAATTGGGCCCAAAGTGTCAATATTTTGTGTGGCCACCATTAATTTTCAGCATTGTCTTAACCCTCTTGGGCATGGAGTTTACCAGAGCTTCACAGGTTGCCACTGGAGTCCTCTTCCACTCCTCCATGACAACATCATGGAGCGGGTGGATGTTAGATACCTTACGCTCCTTCACTTTCTGTTTGAGGATGCCCCACAGATGCTCAATAGGATTTAGGTCTGAAGACATACTTGGCCAGTCCATCACCTTAACCCTCAGCTTATTTAGCAAGGCAGTGGTCATCCTGGAGGTATGTTTGGGCTCGTTATCATGTTGGAATTATTATTATTATACAGGTTTTATATAGCGCCAACAGTTTGCGCAGCGCTTTACAATATAAAGAGAGACATTACAGCAACAGTACAATTTAAAACAAGAGGGTTAGAGGGCCCTGCTCCTGCGAGCTTATAATCTAAGGGGGGGGGGGGGCTGGTGAAACAAAAGGTAGGGTCTGTGGGGGATGAACTGATGAGGGGAGTAGAACATTCCGTTGTTAAAATTTAGAACAATAATATGGCTCTCTATGCGGCTGGAAGAACAGTAATATGGCTCTATGCGGCTGGAGGAACAGTAATATGGCTCTATGCGGCTGGAAGAACAGTAATATGGCTCTATGCGCCTGCAATGGGCTTTTCCCACACACTTTGAAGATGATTTTATAACAGTAATATGGCTCTATGCGGCTGCAATAGGCTTTTCCCACACACTTTGAAGATGATTTTAGAACAGTAATATGGCTCTATGCGGCTGCAATAGGCTTTTCCCACACACTTTGAAGATGATTTTAGAACA
>BLSH010262588.1:1586716-1602396 GCA_018402905.1 Glandirana rugosa
TGTGGTCTCGAGTGCAAATTGAGATTTGACCATTGGACATTTCCAACAGTTGGGAAAGTGACGGTCCGGGACATGAGGTAAAATATGTGAGTCCACCGGTCTGGTAAAAACGTTAAAAAGGAAATGATAAAAATAAAAGTGAATATCGAAAGTTGCAAACATTTTATGGGGGGTTTGGTATATAAAAGACTTTCGTGTACTGGTCATCTTATTTTACTTCCACGATGACTAAAAATTCAAGGGCGCTATAAACGCGTTTACAAATAGTTTTGTTATAAAAACGATTTTAGTTGATTTTAGTACTAATCGTCTATTTATGTGTCGTTTAAAACTAGAATTGAACATAACTCAACGTGCGATCGTTCGGGTTCCGTCCGGACCCGGACCCGGACTTTGTCCCGAAGTTCGGACGGACCAGCAGAACCCGAACTTCCAGGTGTTCGCTCAACTCTAGTTACAAATATTTGCTATTTACTAACTCAATACAAGTTAAGATCAAAATTTGCTGTGTATTTATCTGCTAATCATGATTTTAGTTGATTTTAGCAAAAATATTGTTTTGATAAACATTTGCGCAAATATCGCGGGAACTTAAAAATCAGTAGCACCTTCATTTTATTCTACTGGTCATGTGCTTTCAGAAAATATATGGTTTGGGGGGTATTTTACAAACGTTGAAAGCTATAAGTGAAAATAAAAATAGTAAAGGAAAAATTGCAAAAATGGTCTGGCCACCTGAGTGTATAAAATGGAGTACAGGGCCTGGCAGTGAAAGGGTTGACAACCTTTACAGGTTACCAGTTTAGAGTTAAACGTGAGCTCTGGTGTTAAACGTATTGCTCTCATTTGCAGCGATACTTTATGTGTAGTGCAAACTCGGTGTACACATGCATGTGGGACCTACGTATGCATTCACATTTGCACAAGGGGACAAGGGCAGTTTAATTTTTTTTGTCATTTCATTTCTTTGCTTGGTTTGGCTGCCTATCTCGCCGGTACAAGGACAGTAAACTAACAATCAAAACCGGGATTATTCGTTACAGAGGAGGTGGAGAAACAGATGTTGGTCATGATCCTGGTAAAACCACTTGTTCCCAAGGACGTATGAGTACATCCTAAGGATGGGATGTTATTAAAGTGATAGTCAGCTTCACTGACCAATAAGGAAGGCTTGGGAAGTGAAAGGTAGTTAAAGTCAAGTTACATCCAATCAGATGCTCCGTTACCACGGGAGGGAGGCTGCTCCCCCTGGGTATAAAAGTCAGACCAATACCCGGAAATTATGTCTGTTGATGACGCCTACAGGAAGGCGAAATGCGTTGATGTATTTCCGGTCACAAGTCCTGCAAGCGCCGCTTCCGGTTATCGTGGAACACGCGCTGGTTAGCAGCGTTCATATTGTTCTCTCTTATGCCGTTTTACACCTGAAATCTTGTAAGTACATTTGCATTAGTGCATTAAATCATCCATTTTAACAGTACTTCACTATATTGGCTTCTTCTTCCTTTCTATTTGGAATTATGATGTGCATATTGGAAAACGCCTGAGATCTCGGCTCACCATATAGGAATTTTGATTCCAAAAGCCTGTCAAACCTACAGACTGAAAAGCTGGCGGTCACTGCTATTTGGTGAGTAGGGACGCATAAGGGCTGTGATACTCCACATCACTTTTGAAGCACGGAGCACTTTTGGATAATTTTCAAGCACTTAAAGCACAAGAGCGCTTTTAATGGACTTATTTGCACATGATTTTTTTCACTATCAGCTTTTTATTTGAAATTAAAAATGACTATTGGTACACATTTTTGCTAGTGCTGTAAATGTATAAATCCTTTTTTATATCCAGGGGATATCACTTTGTGTACAGCAGCTGCAGTTTTTTTATGTTATGTTTTATTTCATTCCTTAAGCGCAAAGTTATTTTATACACACCAGTTAAAAACAAGCTCAACTTTTAAAGTGGTTGTAAACCCTTTACAATCACTTTAACCTACAGGTAAGCCTATAATAAGACTTACCTGTAGGTACTGAGAATATCTCCTAAACTTGCACATTTTGAAATTAGATTTTCAATAGAGCTACCCTAAGTGTCTGCGTTCATATATTGCATATTCAGAGTTAATTGTCAAGGTCTGCAACAGATCTAACTTATAATTGTCATAAGGGCAAAAGTTTATTTTTACCTTAAACCAGTGTTCTGGCCTCCCCCTCCGAAAATTAAAAGTCAGCAGCTACACATACTGTGACCTGTGACGTGTCCCAGAAGATCGCCGAGAGGGAGGGGGGGAAGGTGAACTTCCTTCCGGCTCCTCGGTGCCAGGAGAGGAAGTGGACCTGGGACCCTGTGAAAACAGGGTCCACGGTCCCCCTCCAAAAAATGACATGCCAATTATGGCATGCTAGACAAGCCCAAAAAAAGTCATCATTGCACACAGGGCGTGTCTAATACATCCAGTATTTTTGCCCTGCTGTCAGGATTCCCCCTGTCCCAGTACAGGACAATTCAGTTTGCATGTTCTCCCTGGACCTGTGTGGGTTTCCTAAGGGTACTCTGGTTTCCTCCCACACTCTAAAAGACATGCTGGTAGGTCATTTGGCTCCTATCTAAATTGGCCCTAGTATGTGTATGTATGTGAGTTAGGGACCTTAGATTGTAAGCTCCTTGAGGGCAGGGACTGATGTGAATGTACAATATATATGTAAAGCACTGCATAAAATTGACGGCGCTATATAAGTACCTTTAATAAATAAAAATAAATAAATTCAGCTGTGATGAACCATAGCTGCATTGCTGAGTACATGTAGAAGGTCCCGGCAGCAGGAGCTGTAAAAAAAAAAAAGAAGCAGTCTGGCAATGTTTATCAACAATATTGTTTAGTACAGAAAGATACTAAGAAACATTGTTTCACTTTGTATCTCTGTTTATTCATCTAAAGATCAAAGGGATAGACTTTGATCGGCAGATGAAATCAGTGAAAGCAACTTGACAAGTTAAAAAAAAGTTTCTTTTTTATAAATAAATGTTCCTCTGTTGAACCCCTTATTAACCCTTAGTTTGCTGTAATCAGCCTTAATTAACTCTTTATTCTCCTCCATTCAATTACAATTTTCCAGGTTATTTTTTTTCTATGTTTCTATTTTATTAACTAATAATATTTAAACATTCTTTTGTTTTTGTTTGCTTTGTTCATTAATATTCTTATACCTTTTACATATATTTACATGTATCACACTGAAATTTTTTTTTGAAAAAACACTACTTTAATTCATTTGTTAATTACTTTGCAATGCTTTGTACCAGAATCATAATTTTAGTGTTGTTTAAAACAGAACAAATTGCAGAATAAAATGCATACTTTTTATGTACAGTAACACTATTTATTTTTAAATTAACACTGCTCAAAAAAAAAGAAAAAGTGCCTTTTGTTTAGCTTTATTGCATTTAATTGTCTGAGGGTAGTGAAAAAAAAAATCATTGTTGCAGGACAATATTCATGAAAGGAAAGCCTTGTTTGTCCTTACAAAAAATAAAAAATATATAGGTTTAGGGCCACTCTGTGCAATACAATTGCACAGTGTAGGTAAGTATGACTTGTTTGTTATTTTAAGGAAAAAAAAACTTTACAACAACTTTAACTACTTCCGGACCACCCACTGCACTTATACTGCAACAGGGTGGTCCGGCTGCACAAAACAATGTACCTGCACGTTGTTTGTGTCTTCCGGGTCTGGGGCACATGCATGCGCTGCTGGAAACCCGTTCATGCTGAACGGCGATCATTCATAGAGAGGCAGAACAGCAGTCTGCCTATGTTAGAAAGCACTCCCTAGGAGCACACTTAACCGTTTGATCACCCCTGATGTTAACCCCTTCCCTGCCAGTGTGATTTATATGGTGAAAGTGCAATTTTTTTTAGCACTGATCGTTGTATTGGTGTCACTGGTCCCCAAAAAGTGTCAATAAGTGTCAGATTTGTCCACTGCAATGTTGCAGTCCCACTAAAAAAAATCTCTGATTGCCACCACTACTAATAAAAAAAATTTCAAAAAAGGTCCTTAAATTTATCCCATAGTTTGAAGACACGCAGACCAATCAGTATATGCTTATTGGGTTTTTTTTTACCAAAAAATATGTAGCAGAATACATGTTGGCCTAAATTGATGAAGAAATTTGATTTTTTTTAAAAAATTTTATTGGATATGTTTTATAGCAGAAAGTAAAAAATATTGTTTTTTTTTTAAATAGTCGGTATTTTTTGTTTATAGTGCAAAAAATAAAAAAAAACACAGAAGTGATCAAATACCACCAAAAGAAAACTCTATTTGTGGGGAAAAAAGGACATCAATTTTGTTTGGGTACAGCGTCGCACGATTGTGCAACGCAGTGCCGTATAGCAAAAGGTGCTCTGGTCAGGAGGGGGGTAAAACCGTCCGGCTGAAGTGGTTAAGCTATTTCACTGTCTCCATTTGATGTCTTTAGGCCAGTTCACACCAGAAACCCTCATTCCGTGTTCATTTCCTGGACCGCATTCAAAACGCGCTGCAGTTGTGATTTGCAGCATGTGTCAATGTTAACATAATGACACCACAAATGCAGATCGCAAAAGCAGCACAGTACAGTAAAGTAGTACCATGCAATCCTGTTGCTGTATGTTTTGTAAAGTAGTGCATGCACTACAATTGGTGTGGTCTGGCGCACTTTCGGGCTGTTCATATGAATGGGCTGAAATCCCACTGCACCCGGATCACATGTCAATCACACAGGAACACACAGCACATTCCTGTGTGATTCATGGTGTGAACCAGCCATTAAAGGGTAACTCCACTTTTGTGAGGAAAAAAATAGCAAATAAAGAAAAATAATATAGCGCATATAATTACAACACAAATCATTTTGTAATTGAATGTTATTAAAAATTACCTTTGCTTTTCAATCTGCAGCTGCTGTAATTTTCTGAAAATGCATTGCAATATGGCTACCTGGAGTTGTTCTGTACACAGAATGTGTACTGGCCACTCCCCAGAAACATTTTCTGCTTATGTGATTGGCTCAGAAGTCTGCCTAAGATAAAAGTCAGATTTCAGGCATCCCCTGCAACAAAAGTGTAATTTATGGAGAGATACTTTCAATAGGAACACATCTAAAGGGATGCAGGCCCAGCAGTTTTACTCTTTGGAGCCCTGCAGGTGCACACCTGACAGATAATTATGAAACCACTCCCATTAGACCCACTCAGAACAGAGGCACAGACAAACATAGAGGGATTTCTTCAGAATAACAAAAGGTAGGAATCTGCAACAAAGTTTGTTATAATCCATGCAATGTACAGAGATCACCCAGAGGGGAATGTTTTTTTCTCAAAAAAAGTGGAGTTATGCTTTAATATTTTGTTTGTATTTTTAATATGAGGCTAAGATCAAAAACAGGGCATGACCTCAGACTAGGCTTCCAGCAGAGGTAGTGACTCACTCAACAGTAAGTGGATTCAAACATGCTTGGAACAAACATAGATATATACCAAAAAAATAAATAAAATAAAAATGCTTGGTCTTTTTTCTGCCATCACAAGTCTATGTTTCTATGTTTGTTTTACTATAGTGGACATATAAAATAAGAACATTTTCATGCAAATGAATACAATCAGTTACCAACAAGCACTGTGTTATTTAGATAATTCCTTTACACTTCAGGATTCTTACATCAGCCTACAAAGACAAATTCAACAACTCTGCCATAAACATTCATCAAATAAATATGTTTATTAAAAAAAAACAAAGCGAGTTGAACAATTTTGTTCCAAAGCTACATTAATCTTTTCAGTAAAATAGCAAAGGAATGTGTCTGAACATTTTTCACTTGTCTTGTTACTTGGAGGAAGATTTGTTGAGGTTTTATCTTTTCCTTTTTTTTTTTGAGACCTGAGATAGGATGCATACCTCTAAATATTCCATGTGGAATATGAAATAGGCACCACAAAGCACTTTCCAGTAAATTGCTGATATTATATCAAAATTATATCTGATTTCAATTGATAAACACAGTATATTAGTCAAGTAGTATTTGATAAAGTGGTCTTGATGACTACCTGCTAAATGCCTTATTTAAAATCTTGTGCATAATTCTTGTAAAATATTGTAATCAAGAAAATGCACTAAAGGGTGAGTGAACCCAAAACTGGTATTTCAGTTTTAGATAGACAGACGGGTTGATTTACTAAAACTGGAGAGTGGTAAATCTGGTGCAGCACTGCATAGAAACCAATTAGCTTTCAGTTTTTTTCTGTCAAAGCTTAATTGAACAAGCTGAAGTTAGAAGCTGATTGGCTACCATACACTGCTGCACCAGATTTTGCGCTCTCCAGTTTTAGTACATGAACCCAACTGTTCTGCCGCCAGCAGGATATTGTTTAAAGTGATTGTGAATGATCACCTTGTAAAACAACCCATTCAGTTTAACCGCTTGCCGACAGTTATACTGCGGCAAGGTGGCTCAGCTGCGCAAATCACCATACGGCAATTCGTGCACTAGCTTCTGTGGGTGCTGGCCGATTGGCCAGCGGGGAAGTCAATCAGCGGGTCCGGAGGACTCGATGTCTGCCAGTCGCCCGCGACTGCTCCCCGCAGTGGCAGAACAGGGATCTGCCGGAGTAAACAAGGCAGATCTGCGTTCTGACTGGGGATGACACAGAGATCTTGTTTTTCTGCAATGCAGGAAGATGGATCTCTGTGTTATCCCAGGCAGCCCATCCCCCATACAGTTAGTAAACACACCCAGGGAACACAGTTAACCCCTTGATCGGCCCTGATGTTAACCCCTTCCCTGCCAGTGTCATTAGTACAATGTCAGTGCATATTTTTAGCATTGATCACTGTAATAATGCCACTGGTTCCCAAAAAAGTGTCAGAATGTCAGTTAAGTGTCCAATCTGTCCGCAGCAGTGTCACGATCACGCTAAAAATCCCCGATCGCCGCCATTACTAGTACAAAATAAATAAATAATAAAAATGCCATACATCTATTCCTATTTTGTAGATGCTATAACTTTTGCGCAAACCAATTAATGTACGCTTATTGTTTTTTTTTTTTTTACCAAAAATATGTAGCAGAATACATATTGGCCTAAATTGATGAAGAAATTAGATTTTTAAATGTTTTATTGGCTATGTTTTATAGCAGAAAATAAAAAAATATATATATTTTTTAAATTGTATGTCTTTTTTTGTTTATAGCACAAAAAATTAAAACCGCAGAGGTGATCAAATACCACCAAAAGAAAGCTCTATCTGTGGAAAAAGAACATCAATTTTATTGGGGTACAGTGTCGCATGACTGCGCAATTGTCAACTAAAGTAACACAGTGCCGTATCACAAAAAATGGTCTGGTCATTAAGGGGGTAAAACTTTCTGGGGCTGAAATGGTTAACATAGAAATGAAAGGCAAAACATTTATGTATAGATATAAAAAGCATTATAAATACCTTTTTTTATAAGTGATCACATTCCCTCTGTTCTCAGCTGCATAAGAGCTGGGGGAGGAAAAGCAACAGCACACTGAGCTTCCCTGTAAAAGGCTGTGCAAGGGAGGTGTGCCAGGACAAGTCTCATCATTGGAGGAGAGCAGGTTGAGTTCCCAACATAGTTAGAGGACTTCCCACGGTGTGTTCTTCTGTTTAGTGTGCTCAGTTTTTGATAGGAAAGCATAAGGACTGGCAGGAACACCAGGGATTTCACACAAAGGAAGCAATACAAAGAGAACAGGATACTTTTTCATACAAGTACATGGTACAGCAGGCACATACCAGGAACATGAGATGTTGGGGTAACAAACACTTTAACACCCACTTCCTGACCAGGCCATTTTTTGCGGTACGGCACTGCGTCATTTTAACTGACAATTACGCGGTCGTGCAAAGCTGCATCCAAACAAAATTGACGTCCTTTTTTCCCCACAAATAGAGCTTTCTTTTGGTGGTATTTCATCACCTCTACTTTTTTATTTTTTGCGCTATAAACAAAAAAAGACCAACAATTTTGAAAAAGAAAACTTTTTTTTTTTACTTTCTGTTATAATACATGTCCAAAATATAAAAAAGTATGCATCCGTTTAGGCCAATATGTTTTTTTCTACATATTTTTAATTTAAAAAATTGCAATAGGCGTATATTGATTGGTTTACGCTAAAGGTATTGCTTCTACAAAATAAGGGATAGATTTATGGACTTTTATTTATTTGTATGTCGTATTGTAAACCCCAAATGACACTTTTTGGGGACCAGTGACAGTATTACATTGACCAGTGCTATAAAACTGCATTGATCAATGTAAAAATGACACTGGCAGGGAAGGGGGTGATCAAGGGGTTAACTGTGTTCCCTGGGTGTGTTCTAGCTGTAGGGGGGATGAGCTGCCAGGGACATGACAGAGATCAATGTTCCCGATGACTGGGAACAGTAGATCTGTCATGTCCCCTGTCAGAACAGGGATCCGTCTTGTTTACATTGGCAGATCCCTGTTCTGCCTCTGTACAGAGCGATCACGGGTCGCCAGCGGACATCGAGTCTAAGGGACCCACGGGCGTGCTCCTGTGGCGTCCGTAATCCCACATGCACAGACCGACGTACAGGTACGTCGGTTTGCACAGGAGAGCCGACCTGCCGCAGAATATCTGCATGAGCAGGTCAGCAAGTGGTCTGCAATATCAGATTTGACCACAAGATGGAGCCAGTGGTAAATTCAATGCATTTGCAGAAACTAGAAACTGTTCACCTTTAACAAAAGAAATGATTCTTTAGTCTAGGAAAGAGACAGGTCCACCCTGGTAGCTCAGACTCCATCTTAGAGACTGAAAGAAGGAACCAGCTATCAGAGCACATGTTGGGCTAAAACTTGCATCCGCTTGCATCCCCTAAATGCAGCATCACTGGTGAGAATTACTTATCACCATCTACAGCCAAGCTTATTCATTGTATTTCTGTATACTTTATATACTCATTATATGTATCTGTATTTGTTTTTTCTCAATAGTTAAACCCACCCAATTTTGTTAATAAATCTTCAAGATTACATCAAGTCTGGCTTATTGCAGAATAGGAGGGCTTAGCTGCATGTCGAGGGAAACATGTAGCGAGGACAAAACACCCACTTATAACATTTAGGGGCTCTATTGTTCATCTCACTGGATTTGCTCACCTGCTGGGACCATTATGAGGGGCTACCACTCTACTTTCTGGATTTTTTAAAATTAATTTTATATTGAATGCAAAAATGCATAGTATGCAACAAGAGAGTTTAGAACAGGCACATGTGGATAGGAACACATAAATCTCCTAGGAACTATTAAGCCTGAATTCACATCATTGAGATAAAGCATGGGAAAACACAAGTATATTTTAACTGCCACCCCAGTCCCTGATGCACTACAGTGGGCCTATATTGTAGTAAACCACAGCACAAGTGAACATGTGTATTACAATGTGCTGGGGAAAAAGTAAGGGAGTTAGGGAAAGCTATAACCCATGTAAGGTTTATTTTTGCCATCTTTGTCCCATTGCAGAGATTTACCTTCACTTCCGGCCTGGAGTTTCTGGCCCACCCAAATCCCTCTTCAGCTGCTTGAAATGACCAGGAAGAGATCTCAGTTGTGCTCTGGCCTAGGACTCAGTATGCCTAGACTGAGAGCTACACCTGGAGAGTTGGTTGCTTTAGGGACTGCAAGAGGAAAGGTTTGTGTTTGTTTTGTTTGAAGGTGTCAGGGACAAGCCCGGCATTGTATAGAGAGGTATCCTGCTGTGTATTAGTTTAGCGCCAGACAGCAAGGTTTTGCTTTGCTATTTTGTTAGTTTTATGACTCGCAGTTTTATGACTCGCAACTTTTTACCAAGGCAAACCTGCCAGATTTTAAGAAACTTTAACCACTTGCCAACTGGCCGCCGCAGCGTGACGGCGGCAAGGTGGCTCGTTATAGTGAAACACCGTGACAGGACAGCAGCCGCGATAACTAATATTGTGAGCACATGCGCGCCGCCTGAGGTGCGCTCGCATGCTCACTGTGTTCGGGGGGGCCAGGGAGCGGGTAGGGCGGACTTGATCGCCGCTGGCTACCCGCGATGGCCCCCCCACAGTGAGAGAATGGAGGTCCATGTAAGTAAACACGGATCTCCGTTCTCATAGAGGGGGAAGAGCTGTGATCACAGGCTTCCTGTATATGGAAGCCGCGATCACTCCCCTCCCCCTGCCAGCCCAGCACCAATACAGTTAGAACACTCCCAGGGAACACTGTTAACCCTTAGAGCGCCCCCTCCAGGTTAACCCCTTCACAGCCAATGGCATTTACACAGTAATCAGTGCATTTTTATATCACTGATCGCTGTATAAATGCCAATGGTCCCAAAAAAGTGTCAAAATGGTCTGACATATCCGCCGCAATATCGCAGTACCGCTAAAAACCGCAGATCGCCACCATTACTAGTAAAAAATAAAGAATAAAAACCCCAGAAATTAATTCTCATCATTCATAAACGTGGCAACTTTTGCGCAAACCAATCAATACACGCTGATTACGTTTTTTTTACCAAAAATATGAGGAAGAATATAAATCGGCCAAAACTGATGAAAATGTATTTTTTTTGGATTTGTATATTAGCGAAAAGTAAGAAAAATTGTTTCTGTTTGTAAAATTGTCGCTCTTTTTTTTTTTATAGCGGTGATCAGAAATGATGCAGAGGGGATCAAATACCACCAAAAAAAAAGCTCTATTTATGGGGAAAAAAGGACGCAAATTTAGTTTGGGTACAACGTTGCACGACCGCGCAATTGTCAATTAAAGCATCGCAGTGCCGAATCGCAAAAAGTGCTCTGGCCCTAAAGTGTGAAATCCTTCCGGGGCTGAAGTGGTTAAGAAACTTCCCGCTACTTTTTTCCCAGGAAAGGTGATCCACACAAACTAATCTCCCACACCATCAACTTACTTACACCTAGTAAGTTACACAGAGCAAAAATTGTCCCATATCAAAAAATTTAAAAAAATCCTTTTATTTTCTCATCAAAAGCAGCAGTACAGCAGCCTCCATGTGTGAACTTGTGATATGAGTTATAATACAGATTATGTCTTTTATTGCTGTCTGTGCCGCCATTAGAGAGATTCACCCTCTTTATTATCACATAAAATGAAAGTAAACGAAAATCTAAAATTCTCACCAGAACAGGAATAGAGGGAAAATCTTCCAATGTGGACACTAGTGATCCTGGTGACAACCAGGGATTCTTTCACTTTGGAGGGATTTTCTCCCACTTTTAATTTTGACTATGGGGTGGAAAGTGAAGGAAAATCTCCCCAATGGGACACAAATGGCAAAATAAATTAATAGGGGTTATAACCCTTCCTTGCCTTCCCTTACTCTATCCAAAATGTAAAAAATCTTTGCCTTCAACCCAGGGGTTTCATTTTTGTGTCACTTAACCACTTCAGCCCTGTAAGGATTTCCCCCTTTAGGACCAGAGCACTTTTTGCGATTCAGCACTGCGTTGCATTAACTGACAATTGCGCGAGCGTGCGACATTGTACCCAAATGAAATTTGCGTCCTTTTTTCTCCACAATAGAGCTTTCTTTTGGTGGTATTTGATCACCTCTGCGTCAATTCTGATCGCCGCTATAAAGAAGAGTGACAATTTTGCAAAAAAAAAAAAACAAATTTCTTACTCTTTGCTAAAATACAAATCCAAAAAAAAAAAATATAAAAAAAACATTTTTTATTCGGTTTTGGCCAATTTAAATTCTTCCTCATATTTTTGGTAAAAAAAAAATTGCAATCTGCGTTTATTGATTGGTTTGCGCAGAAGTTGCTGCATTTACGGATGTTGAGAATTCATTTCTGGGGTTTTTATTTATTTATTTTTTTTACTAGTAATGGCAGTGATCTGCAATTTTTAGCAGTACTGCAATATTGCAGCGGCCATGTCGGACCATTTTGACACTTTTTTGGGACCATTGGCATTTATACAGCGATCAGTGCTATAAAAATGCACTGATTACTGTGTAAATGCCATTAGCAGTGAAGGGGTTAACCTTGAGGGGCGCTCTAAGGGTTAACTGTGTTCCCTGGGTGTGTTCTAACTGTATGTGGGCTGGCCTGGCTGGGGAAAGGGAGTGATCACAGCTTCCATATACAGGAAGCCTGTGATCACAGCCCTTCCCCCTCTAACAGAAGGGAGATCCGTGTTTACTTACACGGACCTCTGTTCTCACACTGCGGGGGGGCCATCGCGGGTAGCCGGTGGCGATCAAGTCTGCCCTACCTGCTCCCTGGCCCTCCCCCCCGAACACAGCGACCACGCCCACAGTGCGGGATATCGCAGGCGCTGTCATATAAAGGTGGTTTGCGATATTGAACCACCTTGTCGCTGTCAGACGCTGGTCAGCAGTCGGCAAGTGGTTAAAAACCTTGTAAGTGTTACAATTACACAATAAAATTAGTAACATATTAATAAGTGTTATTTTAAGTAATTATGCATTAAAAATGTACATATATACATATTCTAAGGCCTCATGTACACTGCTGCCTCTAAACGGACATTTAGGCCTCATACACATGGACGTTTTTTGACGCCGGCGTTTTCTGGCGTTTTTTTGCAGCTCTCCATGTTAGTCAATGGCCCCATAAAAACGCAGACGTTTTTGAGCTGTAGATGGCGTCGGCGTTAGTGAGCTGAAACTAGAACCCACGGCCAGCGCGTTCTGAGGCTGTAACGTTTTGGCGTTTTTTGACGCCGACGCCGCAAAACGCCAACAAACGCCAACAAATGCCAACTAATATTGTACCAGCGTTAACCGGCGTTTTTTGACGCCGACGTTTTTAGGTTGAAAAATAGCAGAGGGATGATTTTTTTAAAAAAACGCCTATTGATGCCGACGCTCACTTACGCTCACTAACGCCGATGCATAAGGCCGAAAAACACTGATTTTTTTTCCTTGACGTCGGACCCGACGTTTTATTTATTTTTTAAGAAACGTCCGTGTGTATGAGGCCTTAGAGGCATTTGGGATTTTTTTCAGCTGCCCCTGAACTCATCTAATGTTATCTTATCAGTACATGTACACAGGGTCATTTCAGGTCATTTCCAGGCAGTCGAGTTTAGAAAGCAAAAAAAAAAAAGCGTTCCAGATAGATAGGCCAAATGCCTGTAACAGCTTGTAAATGCACCTAAAACTGGTACCTCGCATCTAGGAGCGTCTCGTTTACAGCCGTTTCCATTTTAAAAAAAACAACAAATGCTCCTAGATGCAAACGTGGCATGCAAAACGCGGCAAAATGGACGTTTTTAGACGCCAGTTTATAGCTGGCAAGATAAAACTTTCAGGAGGTTGAAAAGTGTCCCGTGTACATGTAGCCTTACACACTCATATGCTGTAAACATGTTTTTTAGATCCTGTTCTCAGAACTTCCTACATATAGTATATATTTTTTATTCATATTAGGTCATTTTCACTTTGTAGAGTAAAAAGAAAGACATATTCCTAATTCATTTTCCTGATAAAGTCAGGATGTTCTGTGACTTCACAGAATAGGAGAAAGTGTAAATGTAACTGGTGAAGCAATACTTATTCAGACTTCTGCAATCAAATGAAATCATTGTCTGGAGTTTCATATTCATTTCTAACAAAGTAGAACTACTGTAAGTGAACAGAAACCAATTATTCTGAAATATTAATATTTTATGAATCATTTGTGCAGCTACCTTAAAGGAGTTCCATAAGGCTAACAGCAACTTTTTTTTAAAGTATCCATTTTGTATACTACTCACACTTTTCTAAATGAAAAAGATACTGTATAGTAGGGGTGTACCTACAGGTGTCACAGGGGTTGCAATTGCGATCTGGCCCCATGCTGCAGGGGGCCCGTGCAGCCCCATCATATTCCTGGTTAGGAGGAGTGGCAAGCAGGGCCATAGATAATTTTTTCTCCTGGGGGGGTTCAGCAGCAGGTACAAAGTGCTGAAGCAGGGGGGAGGAGAACCAAGCAGCACAGGAGTGAGCATACACTGTGTGCCCCCATAGCAAGCAGCTTTCTATTGTAGCCCACAGAGGAGAGGAGGACCATGGTCTCTCTGTGCAAAACCATTGCACAAAGCAGTGAATCTGCTCAAACCTCCCCTAGAGCAGGATGCTCTGGGGGGATTTGAAACACCCCAACCCCCCCTTATCTACGCCCCTGGTGGCAAGGACAGCTGCATATGGAGGAATTCATCTCTCCATTTTCCTCCTGCAGCCGCTGAATGCCTGCGGAAGAAGAGGAGAAGCAGGCATTCAGAGGCTGCAGGAGGAAAATGAGAGATCGGTAACCCTAAATGTTGCCACCACTGCTGATCCTTCTATCCAGCTTCTTTCCACTGCCTCCCCATCCCCTGCTCTCTGCTGGGTCCCCCCCCTCTCTTCCGCCAGCTGCTGTCAGGATGGAGAGTGGGGAAGGGGCCAGTAGTTATGTGTCTCTTTCCGGCCCTTTCCTTTTCCGTACCAATCACTGACTCTGTTCATTCATAACTGAAGTATTGTAAACTGTGAATGAACTTATCCATTCATTCTGTGCAGCTGAGGCTGCAGAGAAGGAGATCGAGGGCTGTTTCTTCAATCTCCTTTCTCTGTCTCAAAGGTGAAACATAAAAGGTTGGTTTGGACCCCTGATATCTCACCAAAGCCCTCCAATGGGGCTCTTAAAAAACTGTAAAAAATAATACAAAAAAAGTAAAAAAAATTGATAAAGAAATGATAAAAAAAGTAACAAAAGTAAAAAACTACTGACACCAGGAGAAGAACTACCAGGGTCACAAAGGTTGCATTTGTGACCGGGCAATGGTGTTCTGCCACCGGGCTCGGCGGTAAGGGGGCCAGGGGGCCCTTCATGATTTTTTGCACCGGGCCCCGAAGGCTCTAATTACACCACTGCTGTATAAAGCAAGAAAATTGGCTGTGCAAATTGCAACAGTCCATAGCATCCAGAAGAATTTTATTTACTGTCCTTGTAACATATAAAACATCATCTAGTTGGTGTGGATTATATACTGTGTACATCATTACTGCATTTAGTACAGTTTTATTATGCAATCCTGTGGAATACACACTATGAGCAAGTCATTAACTTATCTGATCTGCACTGAAACTGATGTCTGCCTTTATGCTTTGCTTGAATTGTTATCAGGCTGAGTGTCAGGCTGTCTGAGTTTAGCACTGAAACCAGGCATTGAAAAAAACTGTTATATACCAAAGGTACTGTCAGGATTACATGAAAAGAAACTAAGCTTTGTTATTTGACAATTTTGTTCTCCTTCAATAGCCCAGAGAGTGTGTTAGCGATCAGCCCTAAGTAGAGATGTGCTGAATATATGGTTTAAATGTAAGTTTGGACTTAACACTAGAGTTGAGCGAACTTCTAGAAGTCCGGGTTCTGCTGGTTCGGCCGAACTTCGGGACAAAGTTCTTTTTATTCTGTCGCTTTTCATATTGCCGCTAATGCTTGCACATCTGCTATTCACACACATTGCAGAACACATGTGTGTGAATAGCAGATGTGCAAGCATTAGCGGCAATATGAAAAGCGACAGAATAAAAAGAAGTGTTCTTCAAAGAAGAACACTTCTTTTTAGTCTGTCGATTTTCATATTGCCGCTAATGCTTGCACATCTG
>BLSH010262588.1:1604010-1618227 GCA_018402905.1 Glandirana rugosa
CATCAACGATTCCTATTCCGTCACGTTCGTGGACGATGAAGGAATCGTTGGTAACTGTTGTCCTTCGACAGAAGAAACAGACACGACTTGTGGGATTTGAAAACTTTGTCACAATTCATCTCAACTCGCTTGGGCCTGACATTTCAAGCCCAGGCATGGCTTGCAACCCCACAGGCCCTGGGCCTGGGCCTGGGCTTGAAAAGTTTTTTTCAGGCCCAAGCCCAGGCCCCAAGACCATTAAAATTACTTTTTAGAATTTTTACGACTTTTTTCGGGTCCTTCCACGATCTCCAGACGTTTTCCTTCCTTTTAACCCCATTCCCACCCTGTTCATTATGTTTTTATTTTTTTAAAAATATTTAAAGTTATTTCCCTGTCCCCATTTCTTTGTAGGGCACTTGTCCCACCCTTACCCCAATTTTCCTTCCTTTTGCAGACCTCTAGCACCTTCCTGGGCTTTTTTCAGCATTTTTAAGATTTTTCATTAAAATTACCAGAACCCCGGACCCGAACCCGGACTTTTTTTGAAAAGTTCGGGTCCGGGTCCGGGTCCCGGACACCCCAACGTTCGGTACGGACCCGAACTTTACAGTCCGGGTTCGCTCAACTCTACTTAACACTGTTTCAAAAGTTTAGGGTGTTCAGCACAGACAAAGAAGACAGCTTCCTGTTGTCAATGGTTGCTAAGGAAGTAGCAGGTGCTTGCACTGCCTTATCCTTAGCAACTACTAAGATCACCTTCCCAATCACTTACATGTCTGGGAAAAATGTAAACAAAGTAGGGCTACTAGGAACTTCAAAACAAATGGCAGTCTTATTTAAGGCAGGACGGGGCTTAGCTAGTGTATGTTCAGATAGAAGGATAGCCGTCCAGCTTGTTAATAAAATTGGAGTTCTGTTTTAACAGTCCTGTGCTAATTCTCTCTATCACTCAACATCACATCTTTTCCACTGTGCTGGCTGCATTCTTTCTAAGTGGGCTCCTGCTACACATTCTGGACAAATAGGAAACTGCATGAGTGGAAACTAAAAAAGACATTGGTATGTTACACACAGTTACAATGGTCCAACGTGGACCAGTAGCATCCGTGCTAAATGGCCAACCCCCTGTGTTCACAGTGATTCAGGCTGGCCATTTAGACCAAGAAGCAAGTGATGATTGCTAATGTAGTTAGCTTCCAGGGGCATATGCCATTTAACATACTGATGCCTGGAATTCATCTTTAAGTGGTCCTTTGACTTCCCCAGGTGTCAAATTTAAATTTTGCTCAGGCAGCTAGTTAGTACCTGAATAGATGGGTCACCCTAATTCCTTTTAGTACTTGTGTGCTCTGTTTTGCAGAGCCTCAACTTTCAGTCTGTGTACTGCACCTTGGCCTTGCCTGCCAGTCCAGTACTTCAATCATCTGATAGTTTACTACAACTAACCAATGGAGGAAATCCAAGTGTTCTGACAGTGTCATACCCAAATATCTGCGCATGAGTCCCTGGCAAAGAATGAGTATTAGGCCTCATGCACACAGGACGTTTAAAAAACGTTATTAAAATGTCAGTGATAGAGATGGGTGGGCCAGTTTCTGTCTTAGAGTGAGTATAAGCAAACTTGTAGCTATATCGTCCTAACTGTATTGAATTCACATTGTAGAACCTGCAGGATAATCTGTAGCTGCAGTGCCCTGTTCTACACGAAAACATTTGCTTTTTTTTGGGGGGGGGGGTAGTTAGCAGTCCCATGTCTACTTTCTTGCTGACAAGCTCTTTTTGTCTTTGTTCCAGATTCTCAGGGGGTCAACCCCTGACCAGGAACCTGTTTTCCATCTTAGATTCACTGTCTAGTGCTATAACCTGTTTAACTTCATGAATTGGCTTTTGAAAAACAGAGTACAGAGGTTGGAGGGAAACTGTCAAAAGCCAACTCCTGGCTACAATCACGAGGTTTAGCATAGAGCATATTATTAATACAGCATATTTATTCAACTCAAATAGGGATCCAATGATGCTCAGCCACAATGCAAGTATGTCATCAATATAGCGCCATCATGCATGTTAAACACTCAGGGCCAAAAACTAGAGGGGGTAGGGGGGGATTTGACTATAGTTTTTGTGATTTTAATTTATTTTAATAAAGGACATTTGGATGTTTTTATTTCCATGCTACTTTCTTTTTGTGAATGGGTAGGGGAACTGTGTACCCCATACCTAATTATGCGGGGCAGTATCTTGGGGCCCCCTTATTTTTAAATGCAGCCCTCTGAGAAATCCCCCACCACATACCCCCCCCAGACACTGGCCAAGGGTTTTGTGGAAGAGGCCCTTGTCCTCAACAACATGGAAGTTAAGGGCATGTGGACTGGGGTTTAGGAGGGAGGCATGCTGTGTCTTGTAACAGGAGGGGGGTAGGTGTGTCTGTAACCATCTGAAGCGCATCCCCATCTAGGATAAGGGTCTGGTATGGGTGAATTGAATTCCTGGCCATTTCTTTACAAACAAAAGGAAGTAGCTAGGAGCGGCCATTTTGTCAGCAATTTGAACATTATTTCTATGTCAATGCCAGTGTTGCTCTAATAGCCTTTATATGTGGTTAAGTTGTATCTTAATTAATCTTGTATCTATGTTTTTGTAATTTTTCCAGTTACCTCCTCTTAATACAGTATGTTTCATGCTAGTATACAGCTTGAGAAAGGGCAGGAAAGTGCAAGATATCACTGTGATCTCTTCATGTATGAGCAATAAGATGCGTTTTCTATGCTGAAACCCCTATCAACCCCTTTGATCCTTTGCTTCTTTTTTATATATAGCTGTTGTTAATATTTTGCTGGTTCTAGAACTTTAATGGAAGTTGGTGGATGAAAGCTAAACTGTTAGTTTTTCTGGGAGCTTAGTCCCCCCCCCACACACACAGATGAACAGTTATTACCTTTTATATCACTTGCCCCTTCCATTTAGACTGTAAACTCTCATGAGCACGGCCATCCTAACCCCCTTGTATTGATTCGTATTGTAACTGTGCTCACTAATAATAATAACAATAATAATATATCACAAGGATGCTGCTGGAGCATTGCAAGTCTGCTGCAAGGGACTAAACAGTGTTGCTGGGGGATTATAACAATGTTGTTAATACATTAAAATAATGCTTCTGGGGGATTATCATGATGTTGTTGATGGATAATATTGGGGCTACTGGGAGATTATAATGGTGCTTCTGAAGAATTATTATGATGTTGTTAGGGGGTTAATTCTATTTTACTAGTGTTTATGTGAAGTTTAAACACTTCCTGCCTGCCGTATGCAGAATGACGGCAGCAGGGTGGTTTCATTATCCTGATTGGGCGTCATATGATGTACTGTAGCAGGAAAAGCTTTGGGCACGCAGTTCAGCAATCAGTAGTGCGGTGTGTCGCTCTGACGTAGGCTCTTTACCATGTGACCAGCGGTGTCCAATCGCAGCTGGTCACATCGTAACCAGGAAGTGCCATTTATCTACTTTTCCTCTATTCATGCTGACAAGGCGCGGGTAGAGGAGAGCTGATTAGTGGCTCTCCTGACAGGGGGGGTTGCGCTGATAATCAGTGCATTGATTATTAGTGCAGACCCATCAAGGATGCCCATGAGAGCCCACCAGGAATGCCAACCCGTGCCCACCAGGAATGCCAACCTATGCCCACCAGGGATGCCAATCAGTACCCATTATGGATGCCAATCAGTGCCCATCAATCATGCCTGTCAGTGCCTCCTCATCAATGCTGCCTATCAGTGCCATCTATCAGTGCCCATCAGTGTCACCCTTCAATGCAGCCTATCAGTGCTCATCAGTGCCACCTATAAGTGCCCATCAGTGTAGCCTATAAATGCCCACCAGTGCAACCTATCAGTTCCCATCAGTGCTGCATATCAGTGCCCATCAGTGCTGCATATCAGTGGCGCCTATCAGTGCCCATCAGTGCTGTATATTAGTGCCTAATCATCAGCGCCCATCAGTGCCACCTCATCAGTGCTGCCTCATCAGTGCCCATCAGTGCCGCCTCATCAGTGCCCATCAGTGCCGCCTCACCAGTGCCTCATCATCAGTGAAGGAGAAAACTCACTTATTTATAAAATTTTACAGAAACAAAGAAAAACCTTTTTTTTCTCAAAATTTTGGATCTTTTTTTATTTGTTTAGCAAAAAAATAAAAAACCCAGTGGTGATCAAATTCCACCAAAAGAAATCTCTATTTGTGGGAAAAAATGATAAAAATTTTGTTTGGGTACAGTGTTGCATGACCACGCAGTTATCATTCCAAATGCGTCAGCGCTGAAAGCTGAAAATTGGACTGGGAAGGAAGGGGTGAAAGTGCATGTTATTGAAGTGGTTAATATTAAACTGGTGCTGATCATGGGTGAAAAAATATTCTACTGGTACAACATGGTATATTCCTAGGGTACTTGTGGTAGATGATGTCATTATAATTTTGGGGGAAATGAGAAGTAGTGGATGAGATGTTTAAGATGTTAGGGGAAAATGCTGCTGCTTCTGGTGGAAACATGTAGAGGCTAAAGGTTATGTTTCCATTTTTATGCTCTTTAAAGCGGATTTCCGGTCAGTTTTTTTTCCCCCTAAAAATACCAGTTGCAATAGTCTTTTAATAGCTTTGAAATGTACTCACAGTAACCTCTGCATTGAGAACGCTCCCGTCTTCAGTGTGGGCATCTGAAGCCCACTCATAGCTTCTTCTGGGATATGGTGCTGCTGGCTTCCCAGCATGCACCTCCCGATCTCGTGCATGCACAGTGCATACAAAGCGCAGTGCACTCATTGAAGCGGAGGATGCCCATTGACTCCTGCGATTGATGACACTTATATCCCGGGAGCCAATGGGCGGCCAGATATAACGCACCTCGCCACTGCGAGGTACAGTGGAAGTTGAGCTATTTATTTAACAAAAAAGGTAATATGCTTTAAAAAAAAATACATTTTTGAACTTTAACCAGTTGCCACCCATCCACCGTCAAATGATGGAGGGACGGTGCGTTTTGGGTGGACGTCATATGAATCGGCACACCCGATCGGCCACTCCCGCGCAGCGATCACAACCGCACTATGTTGCTAGGACATGGTGTGGCCCTGATCTCTGTAAATAGCCCTGACACGGCTCTTTAACCATGTGATCGGCTGTGTCCAATCACAGCCGGTCACATGTAAATACAGGAAGTGCCAGTAATCGGCTCTCATCGTCTCACACTGACAGAGTGTGTGGCAAGGAGAGCCAATCAGCGGCATCTCCTCAGGGAACATCAGAACAGGTAATCAGGGCATTGATCATCAGTGACCTGATTACAAAAAAGAGCAATCTGTGCCCACCAGTGCCTGCAATCCATGCCCACCTGTGCCAGCAATCAGTGCCCATTTGTGATGCCAGTCAGTGCTTGCTTTCAGTGCCCATCAGTACCGCCTATCAGTGCTGCCCATCAATGCTGCCCATCAATATCCTTCAGTGCCACCCATCAATGCCTATCAGTGCCCATCAGTGCCATCCATCAGTGTCCATCAGTGCCACCTATGTGTGCCGCCTATCAGTGCCCACCAGTGCCATCTATCAGTGCATATAAGTGCCACATATCAGTGCCACCTATCAGTGCTCAGAAGTGCGGCATATTAGTGCTTCCTCATCACTGCCACCTAATCAGTGCCCATAAGTGCCGCCTCATCAGTGCTCATAAGTGCCACCTCATCAGTGCCCATCAGTGCTCATCTGTTCGGCCTATCAGTGCCCATCAGTGCACATCAGTGAAGGAGAAAAATTACTTATTTACAAACTTTACTGACAGAAACTTTTTTTTTTCAAAATTTTCAGTCTTTTTTATTGGAAAAAAAAAACAGTGGTGATCAAATACTACCAAAAGAAAGCTCTATTTGTGCGAACAAAATGATACACATTTTGTTTGGGTACAGCGTTGCATGACAGCGCAATTGTCATTCAAAACTGACAGCGCTGAAAGCTGAAAATTGGCCTCGGCAGGAAGGGGGTGAAAGTGCCTGGTATTGAGGTGGTTAATTGGACTGTGATTAACAACCCCGGGAGCCTATTGTCTAAAATAGGATGGAACTCTGCTTTAAGAATGAGGAGTCTGGGCTGGGCGCTGCTAAAATATAATATTGTGTTTGTTTATTGTGTGCTAGTGACCCCTTAGTGGGTGTTAATAAATAAATAAAATATTAATAATAAGTGTGACCAAGTGAAATGTAAACTGCCGTATATGTAAATTGTATACCAATAGTGATAGAGCTTAAAGTATAAATGTTTGCTTCAGCAGATATATGCAGTATTATAATCAAATTATATATAAACCAAGTGATCGCTCATAAAATATATGCCATATAAAAAATCCATATATAAATAATCAAATAATCAGATATAAATGTGCTCAGTGCTTAAGGTGCAATATTTCCAGTCTTTTTTGTATATTTAGCCCTATATCGCTGGTATAATGTATATAGCTCCCAATCCTTAGCTGGACAATTGTAAAACCAAAAATGTTCAGTGTTCAGTAATTATGGTCCTATGCCAACAACCAGTCTTTTGTTAAGGAATGTATGCAACTCTTGATAGTAGTATTGCTGGAATCCTAATAAAGGTGCAGCACATGTGTGGTTACTCGTGCTCCCCTCAGACACCCCACTTACCGGACGGCGTCACCCCTTCAGGGGTAAAATGCCTGGGCGCCTGTCTCGGGGTTCCAAAGGTCCTCTCGGTCTGGGTGCTCCTATTCGTCCTGTGTCTTTAGGTAGTACAGCCACTTCCAGGTGCAGAGAGTATAAAGCAGTGGTTCTCAACTCCTGTCCTCAGGACCCACCAACAGGCCAGATTTTAAGTATTACCTTGGGGAGATGCAGACTAGAATGCCGCAATCACTGAGCAGCAAATGATATCACCTGTGATGTATTTCAGTAATCCTGAAAACCTGGCCTATTAGTGGGTCCCGAGGACAGGAGTTGAGAACCACTGGTATAACGTGTAAAAAAGCCCAATAGTGTAGTAATTTTAAAAAATGGTAGTTTTATTATAATAAAAGCAAATGAATAAATGTAGCAGCACAAAATCCATCGGTCACTGCTCGGTCCACTGCTCTGTTTTGTCCGGCTGTGAGGTGGTGCACTGTGCGGGTCCCTGCATGCTTCCTGGTGTGGCCAGCATGCGTTCCACCAGCCAAACAGGCAAAACCAGAAGTGACGTAATGACGTGAGTCTGGCTCCGCCTTACGCGTTTCGTCATCGACATCTTCTGAGGCGAACTCCGCTTTAAAATCCAAGCTACATTATGATCTGAAGACTTTTAGACACCTAGTAACACTAATTCCTGACAATGAGCTTTAAATGACTTGCATTTCCAGCCACATATATTGAAAATCAAACATTGTAAATGGCCAGCAATTGAGCAAAATTTCTAGACTGCAACATTGCTGGCTTTGGTATTTGATGTCAGATTACAGAAATGTAACTTATTTTTTGTTCATGGTTTACTGAATATGGGTGTACAAAGGAAACAATGCTGAAAGTGCTTCAATATATCGTTATTATAAAGCACCTGTTACAATGTTCTTGGCAGTGCTATTGAGAAAATAACAGAAGCTGCACACATATACTGTAGGTGTAATTAAAGTGAAGCAATAAAAAAGAAACAACAATCTAACCAATGTCCTGCATAGTTTGATACAAATAATTAAAATACTGTATATAATCAACTAAGGAGCCTATGTACAGGTAAAATAATGTAGCAACAGATAGCAAACTGCTAAATATGCAGTTGAATTATATGATAGTAAAGTTTTATCTAATTAGAGGTTGTGATACTGTTCAGATTAATTTGTGATATAAACACCCCTGCATAGCAAGCCCCCTTGATTCCCACTGTAGCATCAGCATAGCAGATTGGACAAGGAATGAGCAGAAGGACAACAATGAGGTAATCACTCTGCTAACACTGTTCATTGTTGCACATGTACATTGCAGCCTATTTGGCTCCTAGTACTGGCCTACTTCCTCACAGTCTGAGTGCTGCTTTCAAGACAATTACATAAATCTGATCATGCAATACAGTAGCTGAAGGCAAAGTGAAATTGGAGATCTTAAAGGGATTGCAAAGGCAGACAGTTTTTTTAATCTTAATGTTAGAGAAAGACAGGGGAAAATAACCGCAGCCGGGCACAGCACCGGATCAATACAGGACTCTAGTAAGTGTTTGGGAGGGAACGATGGGGCACAGCAAGTGGCAAAAGATTTTTACCTTAATACAGGGAATGCATTTAGTAAAAAAAATGTTTTAGCTTTAGAGCCACGTTAATAATCTCCTTTTATGCAAGCTAGCTTTCACATGAAGCTGGGATTGATATGTCTGAAGAGAGATGAATTACTGCAATGGGTCATTAAGTTTTACCTTTTTAATTTTACCTTGAGCTATTGATTTCTGTAAGCAGCGGACTTTTTTTTCTACATATGGTGGGTGGAAATGGAAATAATGGAAGTTTAGACCTTCACCAGCTTGCTGTTTTCAACAACATAGAGGTTGATTTACTAAAGGAGTTAAAATTTTCACACAATAAATTAAGTGAATATCCACTTCAATTGTCCAATCAAGTGAGAAGCAAATCCCTGTTCATTTTGAACACCATGCAAATTACATAAGTAAACTGAATTTGCTTTTTACATGAATGCATAATTAGGATGAATATTTACTCAATTTATTGAGTAAAAATTCTCACTTCATATAGTAAATCAGCCTCATTTTATCCATTATTTCATATATTCCTGTCTAAAACAAAAATAAAATGTTAGTTTTGATTATAATAAAGATAGAAACTATCCTAGATAGATCCAAAATATAGTTCCACATCCCTATATGGCTAAACCAAAATAAAGGAACAAAAGATATGAAATGGCATTTTTAAGGCACAGCATTTTTCATGAAATACAATTTCTTTATTAAAGATACCTATATACCCGTAGAAATGTTGTTTTTTTTGTGTTACAACAACATATCATAAAACGATCAATAATACAGTTCATCCAACAAGTCCATAACATGGCAATTCCTCATATTATCATAGACATACTATAGATTGCTTATGGTCCAACGCATTTTGTGGACATGATCGAGTTCTTCAGGAGCCGCCGGTATACTTATGTATTTTATACGATCTAAACAGATAGAAGATATATACAAAACCATTATATATTCCATTTAAAGATTTGTACATCCTCTCTATGTTGACAAACTTGATGGTTAGAAGTTTAGCTTTAGTTTTATATATGTAACTAGGGATGGTTGCGATGTTCTTGTCGAATGTAAGTTCGACTCAAACATCGGGCATTCACAGAATTTAGAACATTATGGGGCGTTTGTGGGAAATTTGAGCGCCCCATAATGCAGTGCGAGACGGCGGCAAATGACACCCGCTGATTGGCCAAAGCATGCACATGACCTGCATTCTTTGGCCAATCACAGCACGCTCTGCTTTGAGAGCCATGATTGGCCAAAGGCAGGGTGCCTTTGGACAATCATGGCTCAGGGATCTCAGTCCATGCCCCACACTATATGAGGCTGCTTGAACAGCGGCTGTATATAGTGTGTAGTGAACTGTGAAAGTGGAGAATTGAGCTAGTTTTCTTTAGGTCAGTTAGTGTCATTTAGGCAGTGTAGTATATCGATACAATTATATATATATATATATATATATATATATATATATATATATATATACACACACGCTGCATTCAGTGTAGACTGCATGTACAGCACATTCAGTGTAGAGTATATAGAGTCAGTGCAGGCAGTGTAAGAATATATGGAAACAAGAGAGTGCAGCGCTGTGAAAAAACGGGCTTAGGATGGGACTATAAGCAGATTATGTTAATGGAGAGTACTTGAGATTTACGAAGAGTGGGGAGTGGGTGTTAAACCAATAAATTGTACAAAGTATTGTTGACAATACATTACAAGTCCTCTTAGAGTTCATATGTGTGTGAAGAAATCCCATAACAAATGCAGAGAGATGTTCAGGATGATACACCGTGATATCCTGGGCCAATTTCTAATTAGTGACAGGTGCCTTGCCAATCGGGTGCTTGATATGGTGATCATCCAAAAATGGTGAGTGATTGTACTTACCAGAGGCTGGTAAAGTACCAGCAAAATGATGACGGTCCAGAAGGTCCAGGAGGGGTAGAGAACAGGCCACAGTGCAAAGTGCTAGAATAGGTGCTCAAAAGTGAGAATCCTCACTGTAAGTGATTATGCTTACCGGAAGCTGGTGATATGATAGCAGGGGTGTTTTAATTCCTTGTGGTGTGGTCTGGTCACGGATGGTTCCCTTCTTGGCTTGAAAAGCTCCTGAAGCCCACTTAGAGAGATGTTGTGCCTCTTGACGGACAGGTGGTATTACTCAGAAAGGGTTTGTGTTGAGATAAGAGCAAGAAGAAACTCCATAAGCGTAATTCAGTATACCACAGGAAATGTATTTAAATGTGGATTAAAAACGCTTACATGGTTAAAAATATACAGATGAGCTCATCAATAAAATCCGAGTAGCAGTAAGTCGGGGAAAACAGGACCCAATGCGTTTCGTTTGATAAAACGTCCTCAGGGGTATCCCCCCCCCGAGATCACCGCTGGTATATATAGATATGGCATATTCTGGAAAGGGACCCCCCCGCCATTTTGACTGAGGGGAGGTCCCTTTCCAGGATCCAAAATGGCGATAGTGGTATGTGCATCATTCACCCCTGTGGTAGGGGAGAGGATGAATGCTTAGAGTGAAAGAAGGTGAATGAGGGATTATAAAACATCCAATGCGCAGGGCTGGATTGCCAGCACCTGCCATGTATTGCTTAAAAACCGTGTATTCACTAATGTCGGGGGGTGTGTAAGTGCCGAGTCAACAGACATATGTTGCTGACACCGGCACGCCCCTAGGGTAAAGGCGCATTCCCATTGGAAAAACAGTGTGTGTTGCGGTGACGGGAAATTACGTCAGACGCCACGCGGAAGTATGCCGCAAGGGGAAGAGGAAATAACGCGCTCTGTTGCAAAACAGACAGCGCGGGGCTCCTTACTGGAAAGGAGAGTGATGCTCCTCCTCCGGGGGTGGGAAGGAGTGGAAACACAGGAAGTGTAATACTTTAGAATAAATATAAAAATATAAAATGATCAATAGAAAATAATCAGATATACTAATGAAACAAAAGACATGGATAAAGATAAAAAAATAATTTTTATCGGAAAAAACCGAATGGGGGGGGGGAGGAAAATGATAGTAAAAAATGCCTAGTCTCCTATTAAGCTGCCATATTGGAGTCCAGAGCTTTGGTTTCTAAGTAAATATCGCCTTAGTGAACCATAAAACACAGTAATGAATTGAGTATTAAAACAATCAAGTAATATACGCATGATTATTTGTGTTAGAATGTAAGTGTGTAAATGTGAGTGTAAGAATATACACCCTCCCCATGTTAAGGGCATGTGGCCTGGTATGGTTCAGGAGGGGGTGCTCACTCGTCCCCTTCCCTATCCTGACCTGCCAGGTTGCATGTTCGGATAAGGGTCTGGTATGGATTTTGGGGGGACCCCCACGCAAATTTTTTCAGTGATTTTTGATCTATATTGCCGGGAGCCGGTAATACATTACAGCCACGAGCAAGTTTGAATGGCTTTTTTTCTTTAGAAATGTAATTTTGCTGCGGCACTGTTCTAAACATCACACAGATGCGCCACTTTACAGGCAGACTAAGGGGCACAATATTTAAAGGATTATTTCATTTTTATTTTTTCACTTTCATAATTATTAAAATCACCGCTCCTAAAAAACGATTGTTTTAAAAACTTTTTTTGCATTGATAAATGTCCCCTAGGGCAGTACCTGGGTCATCATACACTTTTTATGGCAATAACTTGCATATAAGCCTTTAAAATTAGCACTTTTGATTTTTTATGTTCGTGTCCCATTCACTTTAATAAGGTTCACGTATTCGCACAAACGAATTGCCTGTTCGCAGTGTTCTGGTGCGAACCGAACCGGGGGGTGTTTGGCCCATCCCTATATGTAACCTTTCTTTAAATAATATTTTAATATTTTTCATTTCCAGCACTTCTTTTGTGGCATTGACCACTTATTTCATACAGCTGTACTATACATGCTCACCTAGATGCATTCTATTGTACTATTTTTTCATATATACTTTTTAGATCATACCACGTACTGTGTTGCACCCCAGGAAGAGTTCGGTTCCAATGGGCCCTCTCCCCGCCTGCCTGCCCGGTCATGGGCGTCCCTTTGCCAATCCCGCCGCCTCAGCTCCCATTAGAGGCCTTGCTGCTGGCCTGCTCCTTGTCATTAACCTAAGAACACTAATCCAGGTAATTGACCCAAGGGCGTTTATTCGCCCTTGTGTTTTCTATTTTTAATATTTTCAGTAGTCTTCTATTACTTTCTTTATATTTTTTATTATCTAGATATTTTGACGCAATGCTCCTGACGAGTAGTACGAACCACGAAACGCGTAGACTACACATTACCTATTATGCGTTCTCCTATCCATCTCGACTGGTTGAGTTATTAACAGTTTTTATTGCCAAGCTATATACACAAGAATTGTCAACGCTTTCTAATCATCAACTACATGGATTACTATGTACCGGCCATACCCTGCCATGTATTCTCTGTTATATGCACATGTATACAAATGCAGCGTTGTACCATACCATGCCAATGAATTTATGCTTCATGATTTGTGTATTAATAAATAATTTTGATATATGCAATGTGGTCTATGTGGGGAAATCATGCTTCATTTAAAGTCCCAATCCCCTTTCTTTTGAACCGATATAGGGATGGAGGCACCCCTGCCTTTAACGTCAGGGCCCTCATTTAAAGTCCCATCAGCCATGGGGAGGCTGTTTCCCTCTAATTCTTTAAATAATACATATTTTTATTGGGAAGGGTATATAACCTCTGTCTAGACATACCACATGCCTGCTTGTACAGACATTATATACTCATGCAGAATGAATCCATCAATGGGTCAGCTGCAAATGCGAGACAAGTAAGAAAAAATAGCTAAAGTCACTGATAGGGTTGTAACTTGCATATGATCTTATACTGTTCCTGTCATATTTCCATTTGAAATATTAAACGCAACAACGAAAAAAGTAGTTATATGCAGCGCTAAGAAGTCTTCTGTGGTAAAAAGCAACAAGGACATTGGTATTCAAAGACTAGGCGGATGCTGCCCTCCTCAGAATGGGGTAATCCGTTAGACACTATGAAAACAAAACAAAATGGAAGGCGCACACAGCTAGTGCATTACCAACAACATTTTTTGAATAGTAAAATCAATAAAAAGGGGGTACTCAAAAAATGGCAACTCTCAATGAGCCATAAAACCACACAATGTTAAATAATGTGGACATATGTGCTGTAAGACATAAAGGGGTAAAAGCTGACAGGTTTTGGGGGCTCTCCCCCTTACTCAGAGCTAAACTATTCTGGACACCAAAGTCAAGCGCTTTAAATGAGAGATGGAAACTGATTGACTGGAAAGCTCCCCTGACGAGACAGGGGCAGAGACACAAAAAAAAAAAAATACATGTGTATATATATAACTACTTCAAAAATGATGATAAATTTGGTTACTGGGGAACACTTGTATAAACATAATAGATAAATGAATGGTAAGTATAAATTGTGAGTGTGTAAATGATGACTCACGCATGCAAAGTGCAGCAAATATGGCTGCTGCAGGAGACATCCCTCAGTCCCATGGGGGTGATTGAAGAGCAGAGGCCAGTGGGGCTGAGGGATGTCTCCTGCAGCAGCCATATTTGCTTCACTTTGCATGGGTGAGTCATCATTTACACTCACAATTTATACTTACTATTCATTTATCTACCATGTTTATACAAGTGTTCCCCAGTAACCAACTTTATCATCATTTTTGAAGTATTTGTTGAATTATCGAACTGTGCACGTTTATGCAAGATATATATATATATATATATATATATATATATATATATAGTATCTCACAAAAGTAAGTACACCCGTCACATTTTTGTAAATATTTTATTATAACTTTTCATGTGACAACACTGAAGAAATTACACTTTGCTACAATGTAAAGTAGTGAGTGTACAGCTTGTATAACAGTGTAAATTTGCTGTTCCCTCAAAATAAATCAACACAC
>BLSH010262588.1:1633131-1644114 GCA_018402905.1 Glandirana rugosa
ATCCAGCGCCGACGAAATATGCACGTAGGGTGCCGATTAGGCACCGAGACTCGGGGATATGTCTCTGGGACTCCGAGGGTGATCGGATGGGATCTCTGACCCGGGTTTTAGCCGTGCAAGGGCTTGCCTGTGGGCCCTGCCGAGGCATCTTTACTCATGTCCAACAGGGGATGAATTGAGGCCACTTTAATGGGTGGCTGCCTTCACTGAGCCGGGTCCCGCCAACTAAGGGTCCTGGGGACCAGATCGGTGCAGTTTGGGGGTCAGGAGGGGTATGGAGGGCCCCAAGGGTAGCCCACCAACAATTACGTGGCCTGTTGTGGCCCAGATGGCCTGGCTGTATGTTGCGGCCTATCCGCGGATGAAGCCGCGGACTAAATTTGCGGCCGTCCCGGGTGTCCGTTCGGGAACGTGCCGATTTTGGGCCCAGTCTCTAGGGTAGGCTAGTGGGAGCCTCAGGGTCTCTGTATAGGGGCTCAGAGCCACGGATTAGCCGTGGGATGCACGTATAAAGCAGCCGCGACCTAGGCCGCAAATGAAGCCGCGGCCTAAATTTGTGGAGCCACGGAAGTCGGGCACCGGCAGCCGCGATTTTTAGACCGGGGTGTAGAGGAGAGCGTGGGGGAGCCTCCTAGGTGAGTTTTGGTGGCTCACCTGTCCTTAAAAGGGTCGGATGCCTTCTGATTATATCTGGGGGATCAGAGCTCTCCCAGATCATGTCCTCCATCCACCACGTCCAAACCACGCCCCCCATAGTATCACTTTTTAACCACTTTAGCCCCCTTTAGGACCAGAGCACTTTTTGCGATTCGGCACTGCGTCATTTAACTGACAATTGCGCATTTTTGCGACATTGTACGCAAACGAAATCTGCGTCCTTTTTTCCCCACAAATATACCCTTCTTTTGGTGGTATTTGATCACCTCTGCGTCATTTCTGATCGCCGCTATAAACAAAAAAAGAGCGTCAATTTTGCAAAAAAAAAACTATTTTTCTTACTTTTTGTTAAAATACAAATAAAAAATATATATATAAAAAACCATTTTTTTTTCATTGGTCTTGGCCCATTTACATTCTTCCTCATATTTTTGGTAAAAAAAATCGCAATCAGAGTTTATTGATTGGTTTGCGCCAAAGTTGCCGCGTTTACGAATGATGAGAATTCATTTATGAGGTTTTTATTTTTTTTACTAGTAATGGCAGTGATCTGCGATTTTTAGCGGTACTGCAATTTTTGTGGACATGTCGGACCATTTTGACACTTTTTTGGGACCATTGGCATTTATACAGCGATCAGTGCTATGAAAAAGCATTGATTACTGTGTAAATGCCATTGGCAGTGAAGGGGTTAACCTGGAGGGGGCGCTCTAAGGGTTAACTGTGTTTCCTCAGTGTTTTCTAACTGTATGGGGGCTGGGCTGGCATGGGGAAGGGAGTGATCATGGCTTCCATATACAGGAAGCCTGTGATCACAGCCCTTCCCCCACTGTCAGAACGGTTTCATACACGGACCTCCATTCTCTCACTGTGGGGGAGCCATCGCAGGTAGCCGGCGGAGATCGAGTCCTCCCTACCTGCTCCCTGGCCCCCCGCAATACAGTGAGCCTCGGCGGCGCACGCGCTCTCTCATTACTATTTATTGCGGCTGCCGTCAGGTGGCGGCGGTTTTGCGATAACGAGCCACTTTGCCACCGTCAAGCCATGGCAGGTGATCGGCAAGTGGTTAAGTGGTTCTAAAGGCAGAAGTTTTTTTGTAATCTAAATGCATTCTATGCACAAGAGACTCGAGGTTGCTCAAAAGCCTCGGCTGTCCGGGACTTTCCCTCCTCATTGGCTAAGACACAGCAGCAGGCGCCATTGGCTCCCACTGCTGTCAATCAAAGTCAGTGAGCCAACAAAGACAGGGGGCAGGGCCGAGAGGTGGCTCTGTGTCTGAATAGACAAACATAGCAGGGGCTCGGGTACCCCCATAGCAAGCTGCTTGCTGTGGGGGCTCTCCGCAGAAGGAAGGGCCCGGAGCACTGGTGGAGGACCCAAGAAGAGGAGGATTTGCCAAACCACTGTGCAGAGCGCATTAAGTATAACATGTTTGTTATTTTAAAATAAAAAAAACAAGACTTTAGTATCACTTTTACTTTGGAAGGGTTCAAAAGCAATCCAATGACACTGCTGTACAGTTCAGTTTTGTCTGTTAAAAAAAAATGCTTTGTATTTTAGCAGTTCCATAGAGACTAAACATGTTACCGCGTTAGTTTTTAGCATAGATTGTTGACAATGATTATATGGCCATAATAATGTGAACAGAAGTTCTTTCTATTATTCTGAGAGATTCCTTTCTTTGTGTCTCAAAGTAATCCGCTACAATGTTGGTACAGTTATTGAATAGATTTATCAGAATTCCTAGCTTTGGGCCAAAGTTATCTGATACATGTGGATGAGTGAGATGTGCTTTTTCCCTCCTTCCAAAATCCAATTTGTTTTCTTTTTTAGTTTGGATATACTTGTTTCATTTCTCCTCTGAAATTAATTAGAACTGTAAAAAATAATGGGGCTAGCTGGCAAAAATACTGAATTATGTATCTGAAACGAGACCTTAAAGTGCAAAAAGTACCAAAGAGCCCAGAAGTAAAAATGAAATAAATTCATAAAAGGACTGAAGGGAAGGAAGAAAGACTATATAATGAAAGCGTTTCATAAAAAAAAGAAATCTTTAGACTTGAGACTTCAGTAATAACCATCTCTTAGTGTGACACCTGATTGCTTAGTGTTTCAGCTACTAAAGGGACCCTTGAGACTACTGGTATTAAAAATCTCTTCCATATTTCATATGTCAAAAGGGGCTTACAGGCACAGCCTGCGACTATCTGTCTGAACAGTTGTGTTATTTCAGGCACAGAACTCATTTATTATTTGCTACACATGAATATGTTCTATTAGTTTTAAAGGAAATCAAATTTCATCAAATAATGATCAAGCCTGTAGTTTAATTTTTAGATGAAAGAAAAAAAAAATACTTAGAGATGTTTTTTTATTCCTATAACATATTGCTTCTTCTCGACTGGTTGGTAGTTGTGGACTAATTCAGAATGTGCCTGTTGTAACAAACACACTTATTACATGGCTCCCGGGAAAGACTTAACGTGACTATAGCTCACTGACCTTATTTGTGCGCATATCATATTTTCCTTTATCTAAATGTGGATGAAAAGTACCTGAGCACCTTATCTATATGCATGGGATGGGATTTAGATCTCGGTTGGCTTCTAAATGGATAGCCATCGAACGTATAAAAAAATAAATATTTTAAAGGACTGTTCAAAATGGTAATGAGAATCATTAGGTGGACTATTCCTTGGGGTGCTAACATTTACACATATTTCAAAGTGGGTTTAAAGTCAGATTTTAACCGGAATGCCAGGGCCACTCAATGGTATGCGTAATATGTCTGCAGTTCATCCAGGAAATCGAGAAGACTGTTTTATTGTCCAAGCTGATTGATGTCAGTAAGCATGCTAGCTCTAACTTATACATTCACATCTCGTTAAAACTACGTGTCAATTCATTTTGAGAGGAACTTCTGCTTGCTTTGATCACAAACACTCATATTCATTTTTGTAGCATCAAAAGCAGTTTATTTTCTTTCATGTGAGCACAAAAAGTAGAGGCCTTGTGAGAAGGAAAGGATCTGCACCTGGGTATTGAAGTTCCATAATTGAAAAGCCGTGTACACTATATATTTTTTACATTTAGTATCAAATGCATTTACAGTTTAATCTGAAATAACAGCCATACATTTGCAGATTTTGTAACTTCACTGGTTTGCTAATTTAGCTACCTGATTGTAAAAGGTTCTGCCTTAATAAGGTGAAAATGTAATCTTCTCACTTAGACAATAACATGTATTCATTTAACTCTTCATTTCCTATTTCTTGTACATTTAAACTGTCTCTAGATGTTCTGTTACTCAGTGACAGAAATGGGTGGAGGCTCTTTTAAAGATTGACTTTAGAAGCTGGGACTGTCACGATAAATTCAGGACAAGAGGTCATAGGGTGCTCCTCCTGCTGCACATTCATCAAACAGATAAAATATTGTATCATATGCAGAGAAGGAAAAATTGTGAAAGACTTCTCACCACCTAGATAATGGTTGGAATAGCACCAACGCCTATATTTGTGCACTGCCATCTACATGTTTGTACATAACTGCATAAGAATGCATATGTCCAACACTTGTATTGGAGTCACATAACCTATATAAACCTGAATCCTGGGTATTTTAGTGCCGAGTGGACTTCAGTGTGTTAACTTGGCCTGATTGCACCTGTTATGTCCATCTCCTAACCAGCTTTCTCCCAATCTTGTTTATTCTTCTAAATGTTGCCATGTAGAGCTGGATCATCCTGAAGGCTAAGTAGGCAGGACCCTGGGGCTCAGTGGATGTCTAAGAGGGCCTAGCTATGACATTATAACATTACAATGTGCCATGTTGAATACAATGACCTACGCCTGGGTATTTTAGTGCTGAGTGGACTTCAGTGTGTTAACTTGACCTAATTGCACCTGTTATGTCCATCTCCTAACCAGCTTTCTCCCAATCTTGCTTATTTTTTAAATGTTGCCATGTAGAGCTGGATCATCCTGAAGGCTAAGTAGGCAGGACCCTGGGGCTCAGTGGATGTCTAAGAGGGCCTAGCTATGACATTTTAACATTACAATGTGCCATGTTGAATACAATGACCTACGCCTACAATAATTTAAAGCTACTATCCAACACTCAGGAGCTATTTAAAGCCTATTGCACCCTTAATCACTAAAAAAACATTGATTTCTCCTATTAATTGACTAATGCTTTCAGCTAAAATGACAGTCCTGGCATTGGATATAGTTTTTATTAAATTCATGCATGTTAAATAATGTGTATATGTGAGATTTTCAGGAATATTTCTTCCATACATAGACCACAAAACTCCTTCTGAGAATGTATTGATCTTCTATTTTCCCTACAAGGCATCTCATTTCATGCTTCTCTTAGGCAAAACTTAAGAGATTATGCCAAGGAGATGTCACTTGACAGCTGCGCAAGTTCTTTTAACTTTTTTTGAATCAGAAAGAAGTTTATTGAAATAAACTGATCCACAAACACATATACCGTGTGTACAGTCATTTACGGCAATATATAATGAAACAATATGGGAAATGGTAAGAGAAGTACAAGCACTTAGCATCATAGCAGTGTATAGTCAAAATAACACATGCATTTCAAAATCGCCCTGCATATCTCATCCATAATCCAATCGTTTTAGTTTCTATATCAGTGAATACAGCTCCACGTATATCGAATTATATATTTAAAAAAAAAACAGAACACAAGAAAGAAAAGTAGAAAAACTGTACCAGAACTTTGATAAGTGTATGAGGTATGGTATTGCACAATCTGACCAAACTCATAGAAAAAGCCCATATGTATCATATAAAATAAACAACATTAAAGTGACATACGTGCATCAATTAAAAATTCTGACTACTGTATAACAAAGTGACCTTGTGCTGTAAACTTATCAAACAGAAAAACCAATAGGTATAAATGATATAACAATAAACATGTATAAAATCCAGTGATTAGTGCAAGAAGGTTCGTACTCTGAGTGCAAAATGTAGAAAATAGTTCACCAATGAGTCCCATTAGAGCATTATGTAATTCTCCAAAAAACATTTATATCCGCCATAGCAAGGGACATGTAAACCAATATAAATAGTTTCAGTTTAAAGTGACTAAGTGCCGTTTAAGTGCTCAAAAGACGATAAGGTGCTTCAATCATGCAGGAGGAGCCAGTCTGGAGGGTCTTCCTGTACACCACCAAAGGGGCTTTTGCGTGGGTGCTGCCCCCCCGTGCTCACAGAACTCTCACCTCAATATTGACCAAAAAAGGCTCTCAGTAATCATTCAACTCCCGCTCTGGGTTTCCTTCTCCTTTAAAATCGTCCCTTCACCTTCTCCACTCTCCTCAGCTCGACCTCAGCTGGGCTCCACTGGTACCTGACACTCCAATGTTCCCCTTCAGCCAGCCTGCGACCAACCAGATCAACCTGTTACAGGTGCTGTAATCTTGTGCATTGTAAAGCTGTTCAACTCGTGTGCACAGTCTGTATGGGGATACACCGCAGGAGGCTACATTGAACATATAACCAGCTGGCTCACCATTTTGCACCATATGCTGTTGGATTCTACTGCTTTGTGCAGTACAGGGGGGTATAACCCACCGCATTGAAAACAAACTGTGAACTACTATTTTATACCACTTGCAGGATATACACTGGAAAGCATTGACATTATTGCTCTACAGGGTAACGACCCACTACTTTGAAAGCAGTACATATATAGCTGATTTTTAAAAGACTTTAGACTTTTAGAATATGATTGCACTTTTCTGCGTAGGTCATACGGCACTGCACTAATTTTGCTGGCTCTATATACCAAATTGCCCATGCAATTTGTACGTAATCCCTCCATGTTACTTCCCCTGGCCATATGGCAAAAAATTCTTATGATATACTCTGAGCTGTAAGGGCTGGGCGCAGTTTTTACCGAGCCTGGTCAGTGGTGGGGTTTTTCATCGCTGGACTGTACTCAATTATTATATATATATATATATATATATATTTTTTTTTGCTGTACGGCAACATTGAGGACTTTTTCCCCAGATACAGGCGTTCCTGTATTTTTAGAGAAGGAAATTTATTAATTGCCTTACACAGCAGAACGCCTAAACCCAATAGGTGCAGTTTAAGTAATACAGGCCCAGGCCATCATGGTTAAAAAGGGGGATGAATCGCTGCCCCAGGAAGCCTCTGGTACCCAAAAACTTGTTAAGGATAAAACAAAAACTAGCCAGACAGCGGACGCAAAATTGGAGAAATTTGCCCATACCCCCACCCCAGTCCCCGGTAAAGGGAGGGCAACAATCTCAAACTAAACCACAACAGGGCCATTCCCGGTGAGGGCCATATACAATTCTCAACATCACTGGCAATAAATTCACCAGCTGAGCCAACTGAGCCAGAACCTTCCCTGAGAGAGGTATTACAAGCAGTGAACATCTGCAAATCTACTCTACGCGATCTCTTCGACCAGATGAAAGGCATTAGGGAGGAGATCTCCCAAGTACACCATGACATACAAAAAGTTCAGGACAGAACAACAGCAATGGAAGATAGAATCAGCACAATGGAGGATGAGCTAAATCCCCTAAATAATGATGTACAGTTTCTGAAGGGAAAAATGGATATCTACACCTCCAAAATAGACGATATGGAGAATAGGCTCCAGAGAGACAACATAAGAATAGTGGGACTCCCAGAGCGCAGCGAAGGCCCCCACCCTGTGAAATTCTTGGAGTGGTGGTTTGGGGATGTTTTTGGTAAAGATGTCTTTACCTCTTCCTTTTTTATAGAAAGGGCCCATCAGGTCCCTTCTGAACCGCCCCACCGGGGGGACACCCCAGACCGTTATTGGCGAAGATTTCGAATTAGAGATAAAACAATGATTCTTCAAAAGGCAAGGGAGAAGGGGAATATCCTTTTTAATGGAACTAGGATTTCCATTTACCCGGACTTTTCTCCAGACCTTCAAAAACGCAGAGCCAAGTATGGGGAGATGAAACGCAGACTGCAACAATTAGAGATATCCTATGCATTGCTTTATCCTGCTAAATTGAAGATCACAGTGCTAGGTGAATCTCAATATTTTGACACGCCAGAGGAAGTGGCGAGGTGGATAGAAGATAATAAGAGGACACTGCAAATAGACAAGGGGGGTACATAGAGATGACAATAATTTCTGATGCTCATCCGTAGGGTCCTTGGGTTTTTTTTTTGAGCAGGGTAGGGCGCCACACAAAGTGATGAAGGGTAGAGGTAGTGTGAGGATTTGGGGATTTGGCAAATTTTGGCACCTTGGCATGTTTCGTGATTTGTGGGGGGGGAGTGATAGGAGGCAGGAATGTTTGCAAGGATGTGGTTCACTCGAGAAAGGGAAAGTCACATACAAAGCCCCTAGGGATGGCCTGGATAGGTTGGGGAAGGGGGGTGGTTAGGTGGGAGTGAAAATAGGGTGCGAGTTGCGAAGCGGGCATATAAGAGTGGTGTGATGCACAGTATGAAGGCACACATGGGTGTATTTGAGGAGAGAGGATGGGGTCAAAGCGGGGGGTGAGAGGATGAGTAAAAATATTTACAACACTGGAATGCACATGGTAGCACAAAGAATGGAATATGTAGGAACACTGGCACTAAGAATCCAAGTAGATAGGGTAAAGAAATTTCAAGAATGTTTTTTTCACACGAACACTCAAAGCTGGACCTTTTTTCAGATAATGTATAGGATGAGCATGATAACTAACATCTCTGTTGCCCATCATTATTACCTCTCTTGTAATGCACCTAAATAGGCTTAAAATAGGGTCTTGGAACATCAGGGGAATGGGGAATGCAACAAACAGATTGGCAGCGATTTCCTGTATGGACGCCAACAACATCAAAGTGATCTGTCTGCAGGAGACGCACTTTAGTACGTAGGCTATCCCGCATCTGGGGATTTAAGATGCAATTTCACTCTACCCATTCCTCCTATTCAAGAGGCGTGAGCATTCTTATTAACAAACGAGGTGTCGTTCTCCTCCAGACAGGCTAGGATAGATAGACTTGGTCAATATATCTTTCTACACTGTCAGATAGAAAATAAGGAAATGGTTTTGTTTAATATGTATATCCCCCCTCAGTTTAGTATGGAAACGCTAAGCAAAGTATTTGAATTTATACTAGATAAGCCACACATCCCAATTATAATGGCGGGAGACTTTAATATGGTACTCGATGAAGGCCTGGATAGGCTCCCCCCCAGGAACCAGAAAGAGGGATTAAAGGGAAATCGTTTTGCACAGATGCTGGAAGAGGCTGGGCTCCTGGACTTGTGGAGGGTATGAAATCCAGAAAGGCGACATTATTCATGTCACTCTGGAACTCACTCCACATTGTCCATAATTGATTTAATGATAGGTAACGAAGAAGCCCTCAAGCTGGTGCAGGATTTGATATGTCTTCCCCGGGGTTTGTCGGATCACTCTCCTCTTTTGCTGTCAGTAAACACAGGGGAGACCTGTTTTAATAAGGACTGGAAGATTAATACCCACTGGCTGGAACTGTTGGGTGAATCAGATGGGGTTCCGACAGCTCTCGAGGAGTTTGTAAAGACAAACAAGGGTACTGCACCAACGGATATAGTTTGGGGCACACTAATACAAGAGGTCAGTAAGTTAAAGAGGGAATCCAAAAAGTGGGAGGAGAGAGCTAGACAGGGGGTCAAAACGGCGGAAAAACAATATATAGGAGATCCTAACCCAGTTAAATATGGACACCTGGTGGACAAGCAATGCGCTTATAAATCTGTCATAATGAAAAGAGAGGAGAATAAGAGATTATTTCAAAGGTACAACTTGTTTATTGAGGGTGAAAGAGCGGGTCGGGCTCTTGCCTTCTTAATAAAGGCTCACGCTCAATCAAACTCCTCAGCCAAGGGCATACCACTTATAAATAGGGATGGGCCCACAGTCCGAGTCAAATATAAGTTCGACTTCGAAATTGGTCGTTCGCTCGTTCGTCAAATTTAGAACATTATGGGGCATTCGCAGCAACTTTGCCGCCGCGGAGTGCCCCATAATGCATCGGGTGGGAGGGCTTTCGCGTTTGCACGCATTTTGCTCTGACAGTTTATTTATTTGGCAGGGCGGGGCCACCTGGCGACATAAGCAAGTGACCCGCCCCTTGTGACGTCATGAGGCGTCATAGGGGGCGGGCCATGCATGTACGTCACCGAGCGGCCCCGCCCTGCCATATATAAATGTCAAAACAAACTGAGCTCAGTCGGCGGAAGCCCTCCCATGGAGGAGGAGCTGCTGTGGCTTTTTTTTTTGTTTCGGGTCCGTCGCTCACCGTGATTGACGATGGATTACAACGGGGGACACTTTTTTCTTTTTTAATAAAGGACTTGTCCCTAATTGTCTCCTGTGTTTTTTTCTTTTTTGACACTTTTTGGTAAAGTAGTAGGGGCATGATGTACCTGATACTAATTCACATGGGGGGGCCGGGATCTGGGGGCCCCCTTATTAAAGGGGGCGTCTAGATTCCAATAAGCCCCCCACCCTGTCACCATATATTACTATCACAAGGGATGTTTACATTCCTTGTGATAGCAATAAAAGTGATCAGTTTTTTTTTTAAAGGAACAGTGTTAAAATAAAAAAAAAAAAAATGTTAAAGTGCCACAGTCCTCGCAAGCTCATGCAGCAAAGAAAACACATACGTAAGTCATGCCCGCATATGAAAACGGTGTTCAAACCACACATGTGAGGTATCGCCGCGATCACCAGAGTGTGAGCAATAATTCTGGCAAAAGACCTCCTCTGCACCTCTAAACTGGTAACAGTTAAAAATGTTTAAACCGTCGATTTTTAAGTACCGGAGTTTGTTGCCATTCTGCGAGTTTGCGCAATTTTCAGCCGTAACATGTATGGTATCTATTTAATCAGCGTAACATCCTCTTTCACAATATACAAAGAATTGGGCTAACTTTACTTCTTATGTTTTAACTCAAAAAAAATTGCGCTTGAAAGACCACTGCGCAAATACCGTGTGCCAAAAAGTATCGCAATGATAACCATTTTATTCTCTAGGGTGTTTAAAAAATATATATATAATTTTTGGGGGTTCTAAGTCATTTTCTAAAAAAAAAAAAATGATTTTAACTTGTAAACAACAAATGTAAAAAAGGGCTCCGGGAGTTAAGGGTAGAGTTGAGCGAACCTCTGGAAGTTCGGGTTCTGCTGGTCCGTCCGAACTTCGGGACAAAGTCCGGGTCCGGGTGCGGACGGAACCCGAACGATCGCACGGACAACGAACCCCATTGAAATCAATGGGGACCCGAACT
>BLSH010262588.1:1670819-1696243 GCA_018402905.1 Glandirana rugosa
CCATTGTCCCCAGGATTGTCAAAAAAGTAATAAAAATAAAAGTCAGCAGCTACAAATACTGTAGCTGCTGACTTTTAATATTAGGACATTTACCTGTTCAGGCATCCAGTGGTGTCCTCGCCCAAGCTGATTCTTCAATCGTCTATTGGGTGCTGGTGCCGCCATCCTGAGTAAGGGAAACTGGCCTTGGGGGTTCACAGCTGATTTCTTACTGCACATGAGCGAAGTGCTCTGCACTTTGTGAATGGGCCACAGTCTTTTGGGACCTACGAGGTATCCCAGAAGGCTGCGAGGGAAGGAAGGGGTGGCAAACTTTGGTGAACTGAGCTGGAAGTGGGAGCGGGTACCTGTCAAAACCAGGTACCCCCCCAAAAGGTGCCAAATGTGGCAGCGGAGGGAGGGAGGAGGAAGACAAACATATGAAAAAACTGTTAGGACCCCTGTTACCTAGATAATGCCTCTTTGGCACTTACTGTGTGCCCCCCTAGAGCACCTATAGACAGAGATCTGTGTTTTGGCATTTACTCAAACAAGTGAAAAAGTCATTTTAAGGGAGCTGCAGGAAGCACAAATGTAGCACCATTGATTTGTAAAGAAGTAGTAATAGCAATGATCTTAGTAGTCTCTTGGAGCACCCAGTCTTAAAGAGGAGTTCCAGTTAGTAAAAAAAAAAATTGAAAGACAACAGCTACAAATACTGTAGCTGCTGACTTTTAATATAAGGACACTTACCTGTCCAGGGATCCCGCAATGTTGGCACCCCTAGCCGATTTGTCAATCTGTTTCGGGTGCAGGCACCAGCATCTGTAGTAAGGGAAACAGGAAGTGAAGCCTTGCGGCTTCACAGCCTGTTTCATACTGCGCATGCATGAGTCACGCTGCGCTTTCTGAATGATCCTGCCATCTTTTGGGACCTCTGTGTGTCCCAGAAGGCAGTGGGGGGAAAGAGGAGGGGCCGTAAATCTCACACTTCAGCGTGCATCGATCTTACCCGGAACTGGGAGCGGGTACCTGTCAAAACCAGATACCAACTCCCCCCCCACCCCCCAAAAAGTGGCAAATGTGGCAGTGGAGGGTGCGGACAAGCGGAGCTTCCCCTTTTGGCTGAAGCTCCACTTTAACTAGCCGTTACTCAGAATCTGTTCTGGTCCCTACTTGAGCAAAGTGTAGTGCAGGAAAAGCAGTGATAAACACTTTAACCCCTTCACGCCGACCGTATGCAAATATGTGGCCCCACTGGACTGGGCTTCTTTCCGTTGGGATGCATATTTGTGTATCCCCCTTCCATGCGTTGCGCTCCCAGCACGAAGACCAGGGTCTCACAGAGAGCCCCGGACCCCATACTAATGGCTCTGATTGGCTCAGTCACTGTGAAGCCTGTCTGTGTTTTCTTTCTCTGTGAATGGAGGAGAGAGATACTTATTATCTCTCTCTCTCCTTGCAGAGAAAACAAAACGTGTATAAAAATAAATAGTGAAAATAATAAAAATAATAATATATATTTTTTAAAAAAATACCTAGATCAAGGTTTGATCTAGGTCAGTGCCAGTGTTAGTGTTTGGATAAAGGTCAGGGTCAGTATTTTTTTTTGACTGAATTTTTTTTTTTTAGTATCAGTTTTGGTTAGCATCACTGTGTTTTACGTAGGATAAAAAAAGGAAAAAGGGCACTAGTTTTTGGGCTGTACTATGGGTACAAACAACAACTAACATACACATATGTGGGATTGCTGTGATTATCAGGTGCAGGTGAATTTAATGTGGGTTGTTCTTTGGTGGAAGGGTATGGTAGTAGCAAGAAATATACAGCTAATGAAAAACAGGATCTATTCACCCCTATAGCCACATCCATAAAATTTAGTTTTAGAGAACAAGAAAAAAGGACAGAAGTCCTTTGAGTCTGACTTTTGAGGCACACTAGACTGTATATTTCTGTAGGATGAAAATTATAGTTACACATGTCTACTATACATTTTTACAGATTGCAGCTGCAGCTCCACCTGCTTGCTGCTGAATGATCATTGTTATACTCCCCTGTTTTCTACTGCCTTGTTATTGGACATACTTTTTTGTGAATGTGGCCTATTATGGGTAAATATAGCTGCAGATATATATGCTTGATAGCACCCTTGGTTACTTTTTGTGCTGCCCAGGACTCCTTCAACCCTACGCTTGACACAGGGGGTTTTGATGCCTATACCCATCCTTTACTGTATACACACACAGGTTAATGTTACTGTGGTCCTTCTTTTATACTATGTCTTTAGCTACCTACACATGTCCCCACGTACACACAGTGCTCCATTTCTATGCAGTGGCTGGCGCGCCTCACGGATACAACATATTTATTATTTGTATGTAAATTTAGTATTTTTGTAAATTATAAATGTATACATACCAATGTATATGTAAATATACTTACTGTAATACTGTCTCCATTTCTTTAGTTCTTCATAAAAGCATAAGCCCCCGAAGAAGCGGTCTTATATAGGGCGATTTTGCGGTATTTGCTACTAAACTACAGATTGGTCACAGTCACCAGTCTATGTGGCCTAGTATATGTGATATACCTGGCCATCCAACATGGAGATAACACAGTCATGAAATTATGTGTTATGGATTTTGTATATATATATGTTTTATATGTTTTTTTTGTAATCAATAAAGTTCTTATGAATTTCAAATTTTACTGGTGCCTATAAAGTCCATCCTTTCAATGCCTCTTCTCTGTCAATAACTCCTGCATATAGGGGCACCTGGGATATGGTTATTATGGTCACTTTATATAGTTGTCCAATAGAGTGCTATCCAATAAAGAGTAAGGAGGGGGATGGTACAATCCATATGCTTACAGTATTAAGAATTGATTAGCCAAAAATGCCATCAAGCGCCAGGAGTGTCACCAAGGACAGCATCCATTTAGATATAGCAGAACCCCTTCCACATGGAGCACATACATCAATCACTATATCATCCCATCAGTAAGAGGTGCCCATCTACTGTCAGGATACAGGTTAGTGCCTGGAGAGGTGCTCTACAACTATATAAAGTGACCATAATAACCACAATCCCAGGTACCCCTATATGCAGGGGTTGACACCATCTTTCATACTTATTTATGTTGATGTCTGGTCTGGATATTTACTTACATATGCATGCATCTAGTTACTGACAGTGAGACCTGTTCCTTGTTCAAACCATCCCTCTGTGTGTCCTGAGGAAGCAAGTCAGTGAAACGCGTCGGCACACAGAGGCTCACTGCTCTTTATGACAGAACAACTATCCCTTTGTGTAGTTTGTTTACATTAACTTATATACATTTTTAACATTTATGTTGCTTGCCTTTTTTTGCATCTATTTATCTATCAATAAAATGTATATTTTTATAAAATATACAGGCTAGAGTGCCTCAAAGGTCTAACCCAAAGGACTTCTGTGACTGTCCTTTTTTGGCAATGCCAAAGTAGTGGTTCGACAGTCTCTGGCAAACTCTCTCCCTTGGACCAGTGCATTGAGGCCCAAATCCGATGTTGGAGCGCTGAAATGTGAGTCCCACAACCTGAGTGTAAAATTCTAAAATGGTGTTCCAAGTGACACTACTGTTCCCTTAAAGAGTAGAAGGTACAGTCAGCAGTCTCTCACTGACACATAGGATGACAACTTGTCTCCATCCACTCTCTGTCTGGGGCTCAGCTGCTGTGATGCCCCCCTCGATCAGGTGGCGATACCAGACTTGACAATGGCGTTCCCACAGACCATAAAATGTCAGAAACTTTGCCTCTTTGCGACCCCGACACTGCAGCAAATCATTCCATCAACAGTCAGCTGCAGCACTGGCTGCGTATTAGTGGCTGTAGCATGTGTGACACTGTCAGTGACAGTTTGGTCTATGCTCCGGTTACAGCTGATTGAGTCGGCACTGACAGTTTCCTTCTGGGTTCAGCTGAATATGGATCTAGATGGAACAAAATTTTGCTCATCTCTAAACCTTAGTTAGAGAATTTCAGCACTATTCCTCATATTTGCCAATGGATTTTAGCATGGGCAAATCTGGCTCATGCAAGGTTTTCCAAATTTGTATACAGTAATGTGACCTGTGTATTTTTACTGTCAATATATTACATTATACTCATGTCTTGATATATGCAAAATATTTCTGTAAACAATAAATATGTTTTTATGAAAATATATTTTTTGTGATGTGACTCACAAGGTCCCTTGGGCTATAGGTAGTTGGGGTGTCTAAACCTTAGTTAGACCTTAATTTAGAATACTGTGTCCATTTCTAAAGATCTCACTGGAACAAGTCAAAAGATAGCCAACAAAATGGTTATAGGTTTAAGGGATAAAATATGTCAGAAGAGACTGGGGGAACTTAATATGTACAGAAACCAATAGTATACAATGTAAAATGTGCTAAATCCTAGTTAGAGCTACTGACTGACCAACTTCCATCACCTTCTGAGCACAATTGACATTAATCACTTGCCTACTGGCTTACTTTCACCCCCCCCCCCTGCCCAGCCCAATTTTCAGCTTTTGGGTGCTGTCGCACTTTGAATGACAATTGTGTGGTCATGCAACACTATACTCAAACAAAAGTTTAATCATTTTTTCACATAAATAGAGCTTTCTTTTGGTGGTATTTAATAACTTTTGTTTTTTTTTATTTGTTGCTAAGTAAATGAATAAAAACCGAAAATTAAAAAGAAAAACAAAAAACTTTTTTATTGTTTGTTATAATATTCTGCAAACAGCTAATTTTTCTCCTTCACTGACGTGCACTGATGAGGCTGCACTGATGGTCACTGATGAGGTGGCACTGATGGGCGCTTATGGGCACTGATAGGCTGCACTGATGGGCACTGATGAGGCAGCACTGGTGAATACTGATGAAGAGAAACTGATGAAGCAGCACTGATAGACGGCACTGAGTGGCACTGATATGCGGCACCGATGGGCACCGATAGATGGCACTGATCAGAATTGGTAGGCAGCACTGATAGATGCCACTGATGAAGAGGCACTGATGGGCACTGACTGTCAGCGCTGATGGGCACTGATTGGCAGCACTGGTGGGCATTGATTAACAGCACTGGTGGGCACAGTTTGACAGCCCTGGTGGGCACTTTTTGGAGTGCCCTGAATATCAGTGTAGATGTCCCTTTTTGGGAAGTTGATTATCGGATCTCTTCTACGATCCTCATGCTGTCAGCATGAGGAAAGGAGTGCCGATAACTTGGTTCTGTTGACATCCGTGATTAGCTGTGATGGGACACAGCTGATGACATGGTAAAGAGCTGATTGGCTCTTTACCTCAACCTGTGATCAGCAGTGTGCTCTGGACACTATGATCAAAGAGTGCTCCACCGGGAGGGTGGCGGGCACGATCACTGGGCGCCATCATATGACGGCGTCACCAGAACTAGCCAGCTACGCTGTAGCCGTCATTTGGCTATAGCGCAGTTGCCAAGTGGTTAATAGGCACAAGAAATGACAGTGCTCCAGAATCTCCTTTTCTCACTCCTGGAAGAGAAAACAAGTCTCACCCACTTAATTTTGCATGTATACAGATATCTCAACTCCAAGGTTTACTCTGTAGAAGCAGTCTCAACTTAGCTCTCCTTTTCCTAGATTTTTCTGCGGCAGGTTGGCTCGGCTGCACAAATCGCCGTCATTGTACGTTGGCCGCGAGTGTGCCCACAGGTCGGATGGACTTGATGTCTGCCATCGGCCCGCGATTGCTCTGTGCAGAAGCAGAATGGGGATCTGCCATTGTAAACATGGCGGATCCCCATTCTGTTAGGGGACACGAAAGAGATCTACTGATCCCTCTCATCGGGAACAGTGAGATCTGTCATGTCTCTGCCAGCTCAGCACCCACACCATTAGAACACGCCTAGGGATCACCCCCTATGGTTTAACCCCTTTCCTACTAGTGACATTTATACAGTAATCAGTGACAATTTCTAGCTCTGATCACTGTATAAATGTCATTGGTCCCAAAAAAGTGTCAAAAGTGTCCGATCTGTCCGCCGCTATGTCGCAGTCCCGATAAAATTGCAGATTGCTGCCATTACTAGTAAAAAAAAGATAAATAAAAATGCCATAAATCTATCCCATTTTGAAGATACAATAACTTTTGCGCAACCTTGGAAGTGCTGCTTCCTGGAGTCTTACTGGCTATAATCCACGTCTTTGTATTTGCACATCCTCCATGACCTATTATATTGACTCCTGGCCCTGTTAAAACAATGTTTTTCATGTTTAATGAGTCTCTTTTTCCCACTGGGACGTATTAAATGTTGGATGCTTGGCTATCTGTTCCTCTTGGCACTACTTGGGCCCTATCGCGGCTCTGTATGGTGAGACGTCATCTGTCCCCTGAGGAAGCTGGCCACACGACGAAACATGTTGGGACTCTCTCTGCCTATTTCAGTATAACTGAAACACTATCCAACACTTGTATATGCATCCTATGTTTATAATGAACATGTATACTGATGTCTAAAGTACATCTTTTTAAATATTTTCTATTAAATATGATTGATTTTAAGTTTTGACTGTATTACATTTTTTGCACCGTCAAACATTCCCACCATGTGCAAATTTTTGCTGGCCAATTACCTTCTAAAGGGTATTTATATATGTTTGTGATTTTTTATACTATTTTCTTTCAATATTTGACATTTTAAAATATGTTTTGCATTTATTTAACGTATAAATAAAGGAAAAATTTTATTTTTTGGTTTCGGATAGGGCGGAGAGGTATTAGAACACCCATTAGGTTTTTATTGTGGTCTGTGCCCCCATTAGGGAGATTCACTCTCTCCATTTGTCCTGTTTACCATTATCTTTGAAGGTGAAATTAAAAGAAAATCCTAAATGTGGGGTTAAAACCGGAAGTAATAGAGGGGACATCTTCCAATGGGGACATAGACGGCAGAAAAAAAAAATTGACAGGGGTTCTAAACCTAATCTAAAATGAGAAAAAAAAAGTGTTGCCTATACACTCTCAATCAGAATTTCTCAACATTTTCAACAAGAGAGGAACCCTTGAAAAAATGTTTCCATTCTCAGGGAACTCCTGCCAAAAATGACTATATCTACAACTCATGATACATTAGTGTGATGGTCAGTGGGAAGAATGCTCCTTATACTTGTGGTCATTGGGAAGAATTACCCCCTTACAGATAGCTAAAAAGATCAATGATGTCAGTGGGAAGATATCTCTAAAAACAATTGTGAAAAGGTAAATTATCCCCATGACATATGTTCCAACAAGGGATTAGACCCTGTGATATGCATGTACATTGTATTATGTTTGAAGTGATTGGAAGGTTTTTTGAAGCAAATGATGTATATGCTTGTATATTCACAAACAATCTCTCTAAAAATCTGGCAAAATGACAGGAGAAAACAAGTATATTTTACTACATGTAATGGGGTAGATTTACTAAACTAATTGGGTTGATTTACTAAAGGCACATAGACTGAGCACTTTGCAAGAGAAGTTGCTCCGGGCTTAGTAAATGAGGAGGAACTCTGTTGACTCTATCATCCAATCATGTGCAAGCAAAAATGCTGTTTATTTTTATATTTTCCTAGCATGTGATTGGGTATTCTATTTGCCTTAAAGTAGAACTATAGGCAACTTTTTTTTTTTCATTGTGAATAGAGTAAGGGAGGGTTATAACCCATGCCAGTTTACTGTTCATTTTTTTGCCATCTGTGTCCCCTATTGGAAGATGTATCACTTTTCTGGGGACAACCCCAAATTTGGGATTTTCTTTTAATTTCCCTTTCAATGACAATGATAAACAGGACAAATAGAGAGGGTAAATCTCCCTAACAGGGACACAACCAACAGAAAGCCTGAGAGGTGTTCTAACCCACCTCCACTCTATTAAAAAGTAAAAAAAAAAAATCCTTTAGTTATTCTTTAAGTAAATCAACCCCAATGATTTCCATATTTCCATATTTTCTGTGCATTATTGTTGAGAGAACTGATCCAAAAAAGGCAGAAACTACTCAAAATTGCCTTTAATATTTTTACATTTCTTAAGTACTGCATGTCTGGACCACTACTTAATTACTGCATGCATTTAATTATTTATTTCCTTCTGTGAATTAAGTTTAATGCCTTTTCATGTGGGAATTTAGTTACCAAGCGTTTTAAACGTTTTGCGGTTAATACCGTAAAACGGTCTAGTGAATTGACAGTTTCAGGATCGCATGCGACAGTTTATTCTGTGAATGGACCCCTGTATGGCTAATCTACTAAAGTAGTAACGGTTGTTCACATAGTGAAGTTTATGAGAGAGAAGGAAGGCTTTATCTGTAGAATCTATCAGTTTCTCACTTTGTCTTGCCATGCTTTAGTGCATTTTACTGAATTTTGGTGCATGTTTTGCTCTCACCAGAAAAAAAACAGCAGATGGCAAGACAACTTTGCTAAACCCCTTTAAATCACAGCACAATGTACACCAATCAGCCATAACATTATGACCACTGACAGGTAAAAGGAATATCTCGTTACAAAGGCATCTGAAAATTGGTGAGATATATTAGGCAGCAAGTGAACATGTTGTTCATGAAGTTGATGTGGTGAGAGCAGAAAAAAATAGGCATCACAGTTTGTTGTGTATGGGGCTATGAAGCCCATGGTGACCAATGTCCACAGCCACAAGCTTCTACAATGGTCACGTCAAAAACAGCAACTGGGGGGTGAACCCCAGAGGTAAGTAGTCCTTTGCCTCCTGAAAAAATGGAGATTTAAATAAGGCAATTCATGGTCACAAAAATGGAGGGAAATAACATCAAAAGGGGTAAGTACAACACATACATAAAATTTACAATGTTGTCATACAGAAAAGTGGACCATTCATGAGCTCTGCCCGACTCACACATTTAGACGTGTCAATATCTCATTAATTGGCGACTTCTTACAATGCATGCAATACAGGTAGTGCATGTGGCATAAGGAAAACTGAGCAGTAAGTGATGCTTTGGTACTTCCAGGGTCCCTACATGTCCTCTCAGGCCGGGAAGTAATGATAGTGACCAGAAATGTCACCGCCTATGGTATTGCAACTATGTGCGAGTGGGACCGAGGGAGACCTGGGGAACCCAGTTATCAGATGTGATCTGTGTGGTATCTGACCACTAACTAGGAACTTCCAGGTACCCTATATGTCCTCAAAACAGGTAAATATCATGTACCTAGAGCAGTGGTTCTCAACTCCTGTCCTCAGGACCCACCAACAGGCCAGCTTTTTAAGTATTACCTTGGGGAGATGCAGACTAGAATACTGCAATCATTGAGCAGCAAATGATATCACTTGCATTTCAGTTATCCTGCAAACCTGGCCTGTTAGTGGGTCCCGAGGACAGGAGTTGAGAACCACTGACCTAGAGGTATAAAAATGGATGCATGTAGGACTGAAGTGGTTCTGGGGAAACAGGGTGGTCCGCGCTCTCAAGTATGATGACCCACTTGCATGGGCGTCCGCAGAACTTTTTCCAGGGGGGGGCGCAACATTTTAAGGTCACTCATGCTACGCCCCTTTTTGACAATGTCATGCAGGGGAGTGGCTTAGTCATTATCACTTAAACCACATGCGTACAAAGGTTTCAGAAATGCGGCCTCACTGTGCCCATCATATGAAGCCTCACTGTGCCCATCAATTTCAAATTCACTGTGCCCATCAATTTCAACCTAACTGTGCCCATCAAATGTGGCCTCACTGTGCCCATCAAATGTAGCCTCACTGTGCCCATCAGTTGCAGCCTCACTGTGCCCATCAAATATGGCCTGTACAGTAGCAAGGGTATATAAAGGGAGTGGATGGTATTAATATATACAGGAACAGGAGGGAAGGTGGGTGTATATATAGCTGTATAAATACAGGACAGATGATGTATATATGCAGTCAGTGAGGATGGAGGAAATTCTCTATATACAGGAAGGAAGATGGGTGTATACAGCTATATATACACCCACCTTCCTTCCTGTATATAGAGACCTTCCTCCATCATCACTGACTGCAGATATGCATAATCTATCCTGTATACAGCTATATATACACCCACCTTCCTTCCTGTATATAGAAAAAAGTAAGAAATTTGGGTTTTTTTGCAAAATTGCCGCTCTTCTTTTGTTTATAGCGGCGATCAGAAATGACGCAGAGGTGATCAAATACCACCAAAAGAAAGCTCTGTTTGTGGGAAAAAAAGGACGCAAATTTCGTTTGGGTACAACGTCGCACGACCGCGCAATTGTCAGTTAAAGCGACGCAGCGCCGAATCGCAAAAAGTGCTCCGGTCCTAAAGCTGGAAATCCTTCCGGGGCTGAAGTGGTTAAAAACTCAATTACTATTCTAACCTTTCCAAGTTTTGGCTACAAAATCAGGAAATGTCTGCTTCCATCAGATCATGAAATTAAAGGTGTTTTGTTTTGTGACAAAGTCCCTTTAAAAAAGTAACGTGTGTAACAATATGTCTTTTTCACTTTCAGCTATTTGGTTACTTTTCCATAAACTTAATAGTAAGCGTGTTATTAATATATGCCAGAAAACTCTAGAGTGGTTACTTATTGGATTAATAAATATGCTGATCTTAATCTTTTCCAATTGGTATGTAATACCTTGCAAGCACTGAAGCAAATTACTATGCATCACTTGGCCTGACTTTTATGTATTGCAGCTCACTCAACAAGGACATACAGGGAAATACATGAAAACAGACACCACACTTATCAAAGTCACTTACACAATGTTTTCAACTAATCACACAGCTACACGTGAATGTTTTAATACATGTCTCCATGCTTTTAAGATAATAAGCGCAAATGCAAAAAGGTAATCATGGATAAAGATCACATATTCCCCTGTACTTTAGGGATACAAAAAAGGGCAAAGGAAATTTGCAAAAGAACAATTCCTTGTTTTCATATTGATAATAGTACTTATACAGTATGTTACCAATGGGACAGTTTTACTAGAAAAAAAAATGAAGGGATTTGTTTTTTTCTGGAACCCAGCAATATGAGAATTAGGCAATTTACATTTTTTCATCCCAAAGATACACCATATTACCAAAAGTATTGAGACACCTGTCTTTACATGCACATGAACTTTAATGGCATCCCAGTCTTAGTCCGCAGGGTTCAATATTGAATTGGCCCACCATTTGGAGCTATAACAGTGTCAACTGTTCTGGGAAGGCTGTCCACAGGGTTTAGGAGTGTGTCTATGGTAATGTTCGACCATTCTGCCAGAAGCGCATTTGTGAGGTCAGGCACTGATGTGGATGAGAAGGCCTGGCTCGCAGACTCCGCTGTAATTCATCCCAAAGGTGTTCTATTGGGTAGAGGTCAGGACTTATGACTTTCCTCAGTTATGTATATGTAGATTGTTGATTATTATATTTAAAGAGATTTTTTTTTAGTATTGTCACGTATATTTTGGATCCAGATATTGTTTATATGCAGCTGTCATTTCCCTTATACACTTAGCGCGGATTTTTCTTTTTGTTTTCATTTTAAAACAATGTTCAGGCTTGATCATTGACTTCTGAGGCCCAAGCATTTTATTATAGGAGGAGGTTCCATGTTTCCCCATGTTGAGGTCTGGAGTTGAGGTCAGGACTCTGTGCAAGCCAGTCAAGTTCCTCCACCCCAAACTCGCTCATCCATGTCTTTATGGACCTTGCTTTGTGCACTGATCCAAATCATTTGGAGGAGGGGGGATTGTGGTGTGGGGTTGTGTTTCAGGGGTTGGGCTTGGCCCCTCAGTTCCAGCGAAGGGAACTCTTAAGGTGTCGGCATACCAAGACATTTTGGACAATTTAATACTCCCAACTTTGTGGGAACAGTTTGGGGATGTCCCCTTCCTGTTCCAACATGACAGCACACCTGTGCACAAACAAGGTCCATAAAGACATGGATGAGTGAGTTTGGGGTAGAGGAACTTGATTGGCCTACACAGTCCTGACCTCAACCCGATAGATAACCATTGGGATGAATAAGAGCAGAGACTGTTCTAAACTGACAAATACATTAAGCCAGTAAGATAATTAAAATAATTATCTTACTGGCTGATGGGGGTTACTCTTCTTTGGATACTTCTGGACATGGGGAAACATGGAACCTCCTCCTATAATAAAACGTGTGGGCCTCAGAAGCCAATGATCAAGCCTGAACACTGCTATAAAATGAAAACAAAAAGAAAATCCGCACTAAGTGTATAGGGAAATGACAGCTGCACATAAACAATATCTGGATCCAAAATATACATGACAATACTCAAAAAAAGTGCACGATCTCTTTAAATATAATAATCAACAATCCACATATACATAACTGAGGAAAAAATCCAATAAAGTCCACCAAAGTGAAATAATTATAATCCTGTGCAAATCTCAAAAGGAGCCAGTGTTGTGAAAAAATCTACGCAATCATGATACATGCACTTCTTACCAGAAATACTGGATCTCAGGCAAATGAGGTCATATGAGCTCAGCTGAAACACAGCCATAGTTACTTTCCCTGATGACGACAGTTGTGTGGAAATGCATTGGGTGGAGCTTGTGGCCAGTGAAGTTATCACACACACGCTTGTGGACGTTCCATCAGCGCCATCTATGTTTCTGGCAAAGCGAGTTACTGATATCCACATGTAAGTTTATAAACAAAATACATTTTATCTTGTTTTTATTGGTTGCACGATGAGGTTCTGTCCTTCTTTTTTCTTATAAACACTTACCATTTGTGATGCTGATGTGGAGCAGAAAGGGAACCAGTGTGGTGGAAGCATAGAACAAATGTGATGACAGCATAGAAGCCTCACAGATTAAAGGTATATCTCATTGTGTATGGCTGTGTGTCAGCTGATCTCATTTGCTAATTTTTAGAAACTTTATTACACTTTGATGGACTTTATTAGATTTGTTCCCTTATCTGGGTATATGTGGATTGCTTGATTATTATATATAAAAAGATAGTGCACTTTTTTTGAGTACTGTCATAAAATGGAGGGAGATGTCATCAGTTCTGTGTAAGCTCTGACACCATCTAACACAGGATTAGGATTGTATTGTAGAGGAATGGAGTGGTAGGGAGTGCAGAGAAGGTACAGTAAGTGTTAGTGGGTTTCAGGGGTCTGTTTTAAAGAATATTTGTCCTTTTGCCCTAAAGTGTCTCTTTAAGATGAATATTGTAATAGACATAGAAAACTGTTAGGCTTTGCAGTAGATATTTTTACACAGCCTATTACAGATTAATCTAGATCAGTGATTCTCAACCTCGGTCTTCTTAGTCTATTAACCACTTGCCGACCGCCGATCGGCATTTGACGGCGGCAAAGTGGTTCGTTCCCGCAAAACGCCGTCATACGACGGCGGCTGCGGGAACGAGCTTAGTGAGCACGCGCGCGCCGCCGGTGGCGCGCCCGCGCGCTCACTGTGTTCGGGGAGGGCCAGGGAGCGGGTGCGGCGGCTTCGATTGCCGCCGACTACCCGCGATGGCCCCCCCGAGCGGAGGAACGGAGGTCCGTGTATGTAAACACGGACCTCCGCTCTGTGTGAAGGGGGAAGGGCTGTGATCACAGCCTTCCTGTATACGAAGGCTGTGACCACTTCCCTTCCCCAGCTAGGGCAGCCCCCATACAGTAAGAACACGCCCAGGGAACATATTTAACCCTTAGAGCGCCCCCTGCAGGTTAACCCCTTCACTGCCAATGACATTTACACAGTAATCAGTGCATTTTTCTAGCACTGATCGCTGTATAAATGCCAATGGTCCCAAAAAAGTGTCAAAATAGTCCGACATGTCCGCTGAAATATCGCAGTACCGCTAAAAATCGCAGATCGCCGCCATTACTAGTAAAAAAAAAAACCCCAAAAATGAATTCTCATCATCCGTAAACGCGACCACTTTTGCGCAAACCAATCAATAAACGCCGATTACGATTTTTTTTTCGCAAGTATGAGGAAGAATATAAATCGGCCAAAAACGGTGAAAAAAAATGTTTTTTTATATTTTTTTTTGATTTGTATTTTAGCAAAAAGTAAGAAATTTGGGTTTTTTTTGCAAAATTGTCGCTCTTCTTTTGTTTATAGCGGCGATCAGAAATGACACAGAGGTGATCAAATACCACCAAAAGAAAGCTCTGTTTGTGGGAAAAAAAGGACGCAAATTTCGTTTGGGTACAACGTCGCACGACTGCGCAATTTTCAGTTAAAGCGACCAAGTGCCGAATCGCAAAAAGGGCTCCGGTCCTAAAGCTGGAAGTCCTTCCGGGGCTGAAGTGGTTAAGTAATGTCAATGTTTCAGTATAAAGATATTTAATTCTGTAATAGTCACTATTATCTAGATCAGTGGTTCTCAACCCTGTCCTCAAGTACTCCAACAGGCCATGTTTTGGGAATTTCTGTCCAAAAATAGCTGTCCAAAATACCAAGTCATTGACTCTGATTTAAAGCACCTGTGCAAGATAAAGGAAAACCTGAAAACATGGCCTGTCAGGGGTACTTGAGGACTGAGGTTGAGAACCACTGATCTAGATAATAGTGATTATTACAGAATTAAATAACGTTATACTGAGACTCTGACATTACTTAATAGACTAAGAAGACCATTTATCAACAAAACATAAATGGAAGTATTAGAAATCAAGATAATGTAAGTACTTTAACACCTTCCCGAATGTGAAATAGCCCTATAGAGAAAAGACGGCTACAGCATGATTGCCTAGCTCTGGGAGGGTATCCATGGATGTCCTCCAAGAACCCCGCCCTCCTGCGGTGCGTTTTAGGTGCACCCTGTGACCACTTGGTCCCTCAGACACAGCTGGTCACAAATCGCAGTAAATGGGCAATCACAGCAGTTATCGGCAGGCCTTTCCTTCCATGCTGTGTCTGTGAGAGGAAAGGAGAGCCATTAACTGGCAAGCCTGTCCACTAATAATCAGGACACTGATCATCAGCGCCTCCACATCAGTGCCATCTCATCAGTGCCTATCAGTGCTGTCTCGTACAGCCTAACAGTGCCCATCAATGCAGCCCATCAGTGCCCATCAGTGCAGCCTCATCAGTGCACATCAGTGAAGGAGAAAAATAACTTATCTTATAACACAAACTAAGAAAAATACCACCAAAAGAAACCTCTATCTGTCTTAAAAAATGTATAAAAATGTAAAACGAGTCCAGTGTTGCATGACCACGCAATCGTCATTCAAAGTGCTACAGCACTGAACGCTAAAAATTAGCTTGGGCAGGAAGAGTGTGAAAGTGCCTAGTATTGAAGTGCTTAAAATGCACCAGGCTATGGTCAATAAATTATTTACATAATACTAATGAACAGTAAAATAGCTTTATAACAATCCATCACTAACCTTTCTAGCTGCTTTTATGGTCCTTTCGCATGAGCTTTCTGATCTGCTCTGTCTGTCAGTTTTTCAGGCGGACCAGATGAGAAACTCCGTGTAAGTCTTTGGGCTTACCTCTGAGTCCCTCCAGAGCCAGAAAGGAAAATGCAAAGGACTGTCTCATTTTCCAGTTTTTCAGACCTAAAAGTGACTGATGTACACAAATGCAAATTCATTTTCCTCCAGCTGCCCATAGATCGAATACAAAAAACAAACAAAACTGAACAGGCACACGTGTGACAAAAGTGATATCCATGCCATTCTGCTCTGATTCAGAAGGGGATCCATCAGGGATCCCCAGCTGAATTTACCACACCTGGCCTGTGTTAAAGAACCCTTAATATAAAGTTATTCCTACTCAAAGATCCTTAAACATCACAACAATGATTCTAAAGTAGAGTGTCTATCAGTTTCTAATAGTGTAGAAGCACCTGTTGGTTGTTAACATTAGAATAGGGGTCTCAAAACATTGTAGTATGAGTGCTGCATCATATATTTTACAAATATTCAGGGGCCAAAAAAAAAAATCCTCATCACAGTTATCAATACATCAGGGTACCTATCAGAGTCCCCCTTACATCAGAGTCCCCCTTTACATCAGAGTCTCCATCACAGTCCCCCTTTACACTAGAGTCTACATCAGAGCCCCCCTTGCATCAACATCCCCATAATAGTCCTCCTTTACATAAGGGGCCCCATCAAAGTCCCACCTTACATCAGAAACTGAGAGCATAGGTAGCTTCTGGTCACCCTAACCTGCAATTAGTGCACATTGAAGATATGCCACCAACCCTAGCTGTGGGCTGGATACAATTATGTAGCAGGCCAGATGTGGCCCAGGGGCCATAGTTTGGAGACTTTTGCATTAGAGAATTGGCTGCCTGGCAAGATTCTTTTCTCAACAGAAACAAATGTATTTGTTGGGAAATTTGAAAATGAATGCATTTGCAATGCTTATCGATACAGAGAATGTTGAAGGGCTTGTTTTAACCACTTCAGCCCAGGAAGGTTTTATCCCCTTAATGACCAGGCCATTTTTTCGATAGGGCACTGTGTTATTTTAACTGACAATTGCATGGGTGTGCAATGCTGTACCCAAATAAAATGAATGCCCTTTTTTTCCCCACAAGTAGAGCTTTCTTTTGATGGCATTTGATCACCTCTGTGACTTTTAATTTTTGCGCCAGAAACAAAAAAAGACTGCCAATTTTGAAAAAAAAGCAATATTTTTTACTTTCTGCTATAATACATATCCAAAAAAAAAAAAAAATCAATCAATTTAGGCCAACATGTATTCTTCTACATATTTTTGGTAAGAAATCCTAATAAGCATATATTGCTTGGTTTGCGCAAAAGTTATAGCATCTACAAACTATGGGACAGATTTATGGACTTTATGGACTTATTGTTTTTATTGGTAATGGCGGCAATCAGCGATTTTTAGGGGGACTGCGACATTGCGGTGGATAAATCTGACACTATGAGGACGATTTACTAAAACTATATGAAGGTGAGGTGGTACTGCGCAGCCTCTTACAGTGTACTAATGATGAACTATGCCCCTAGTGGGTAGTAGTTCATCATTAGTACACTGTAAGAGGCTGCGCAGTACCACCTCACCTTCATATAGTATCACATATTGTCAGATATCAGGTACAGCAGCAACCTAGTTCTACCCCCAGTGTACAGCCATAGTAGCGCGGGGATACACTCATAGATTTACTAAAACTGGTGCACACAGAATCTGGTGTAGCTGTGAATGGTAGCCAATCAGCATCTAACTTCTGCTTGTTCAATTAAACTTTGACAATAAAACCTGGAAGCTGATTGGTTTCTATGCAGAGCTGCACCAAATTTTGCAGTCTCCAGCTTTAGTAAATCAACTCCTAAGTGACACAATTTTGGGAACCAGTGACCAATACAGTGATCAAAAATGTTGAAAAAATGCACTGATCACTATATAAATGACACTGGCATGGAAGGGGTTAACATCAGGGGCGATCAAAGCGTTAAATGTGATCTCTGTGTACTTCCCAGTCAGTCTTGTTTACATAGGCAGATCCCCATTCTGCCTCTCGGTGGACTGATCGTGCGTGGCCGGTAGACATTGGGTCCGCCAGACCCGCGGATTGGCTCCCCCTCCTTGCAGCGGGCACGCTTGCCCACAGTATCTATTGCACCAAACAGCATAAGGTACATTGTTTTGCACAATAGAGCCTCCCTGCCGCAGTATATATGCAGTGGGTGGTCTTTAAGTTGTTAAAGTTCTTATACTACTTATTCAGATCATGTGAATACTTTAGTGTGTATGGACACAGGTTTACTTAAAAAGATGATGGAACTTGATTAACAAATTTGGTAAAACGGATATGTAATTCCCTACACATTGTTTACTTTACCGCAAACATTTTCCCTGATTAAAAAAAAAGTTTGAAATAGTGATAAGGAAAATAATAAAATCTATAATTTTTAGTGGACACTTTCATAGTTGGAGGGCTAGAAATAATACAATAAATTCTAAATAAAGTAAACCAAAGCTTTAAATATATTAACAGCAAAAACACAAGGTCTGGTCACAGACAAAACTCTAAAATATTACAACTCTAAACTAATCAATGGAGGCAAAGAAAATGCAAGTTTATCAAATGCCTTTTTTTATCTGTGTATACAAATAAACATGTTGATCCTGATGCTGGTATGGTCCAAAAGCATTTAAAAAAAAGTGTAAGAATAAAACAGCTGGACATGATAGCTTACACTCACCTCAAAGAACTAAATTCTGTATAGGACAGTGTTTAGAATTTTTAGAGACTTTAATAACTGGCATGGATCCAGATGATTTAAAATGCATATTTTAAAAGGACCAAGGTCTTCACTAAGCAACTTCACACTTGTAAAATTAACATCTGTTGTAGGAAAGATACTTAAGGGATTGCTCAGGAACCACATGCAGAAATACATAACAGAAAATACAGCACTTTTACTGCACCAAAAATGCACAAGCATTGGTCCTTTAGCATAAATCCAACATTCTTTTTAAATGTTTGTTAATGAAATGTTTTTTTACCTTTATATAATGCAGAGGTCTGGTGCAGTAATTAATTTGTAGATTTATTTAGACTTTATCCGTTTCTGTTTCAGCTGAAAAGGGAATTTATTAAGAAGGATTACAAATAATTACATTGCTTTCAGCTAGTTCCAGATTATGAAGCAACTTAAATGAACAAGCTGTACCACAACAATTTTACCAGGCATTCATTAGTTTATAAGTTTTATTTAGTGCTAAAACAACACACAGTAGAATGTTGATTCAGGGATTTATCCAATTGCAATTAAAGGTCAGGAAGGTATTTCATTCTTTCGCTTATTAAAACAACACTTTAAATATGTTCTTTGATTTTGTCTGGATTAAATAGTATTTTTTTTAAATATTTAAGTTTTCTTTTTAAATGTGATCAGGGCAAAGGGGGACTTTAAAGGAACCTGACAGATCCCCAAAAGTCATCCTTGATTTGACTTGGTGGTCAAACTTGCTTGGTCAAATGATCCCAGAAGGTTTACCAGTGGTAAGGTCATCCAGGATGGTCTTAAGCAATAACTTAGACAAGAAGGAATACTTTGGTCCTCCTTGATGTTAAACATGGTAGTTACAACTTACCATGCAATTGTTGGAAGTCAGGGAATAAAAATTATAGGTGTCTAAAGTATGAGAGGAGTAAGCAGACTGTGGTAACTATCAAACACATATCCAAAATTCCTGTAAGACGAGCAAGTAAGAAAAAGAAGGGAAAGATTTAATGTAAATAAGTTAAAAGAAAACAAGGAAGGAATATCAAATAGAGACGAATAAGAATATATAAAGGGAAACTTTAGCTAAAGACATTTGAGATAACATGACAGAAAATAAAGTCTTAATACAATCTCTAGAAAAAATGATTATGAAAATAAAAATGGTGGATTGGTTTGATGGGGAGTGTAAAAAAGAATGGAATATCTATCCTGAAGAGAAGAGAACACATAAAATGAAAGAATTATCGTGACGACTTACAACAAAAATTAGCTTGTCCATGGATTAAATACTCTTGTTAAAAGGTTAGTTTACCTTTTAAGAAAAAAATGGAAGATACTCTAACACTGTACATCCTCCCCAGCCCCCTTTTTCCCCCTGATACACTTGCCTCAGTGAGTGAAGAGTTGTCAGTGCCCATGTAGCCGGGAAAGTGGTCCATAGGTTTTTAAATCCCCTCTCTTCTCCTTTTTTCTGTAACACTTACGGGACGGATCAGAGCAATTCTCTGGGCCAGTACTGACCTACCAGAATGGCTCCGATCCATCCCGGAAGTACAGCAGAGAGAAGGAGGAGAAAAGCATGGATTTCAAATTCCCGGATTTCTGCACCAGCTTTGTGAGCACCGACAGCTCATCGCTTATGGAGATACAGTAAGTACAGAGGGGACCAGGGGGTGAGGAGAGTATGCAGTGTTAGTTCACCTCATTTTTTTGTGAAAAGGTGAACTTACACTTTGGGTTTGCAAATAGAAAATATGGTAACCATAATATTAAATTATACCACCCCACCAGGCGGTGCATTTCCAGGACGGATCAGGCTGAACAATCAGAATTGCTCTGATTAATCCTGGAAGGGCTGCAGAAAGAAGGGGAAAATGCATGGGCAATGACAGCTCATCACTCATGGAGGTAAGCACATGGGGGACAGGGATTGGGGACGGGGCACAGGGTTAGTTTACCTTTTCATTTTTTCTGAAAAGTTGAACTTACACTTTAGGCATGCAAATGAAAAATATGGTAAGCATAATATTAACCACCACCCAACCAGGTCTATGGTAAGTAAAGCTTAACTTAAAGCAGATATACAAGACACACATTAATTCAGCCTAGTATTGTTATCAACCTCTTGAAGTCCCTCTACACAATAAGATGAGATCATCAGCCTGCTGTGTCTCAGACTGAGGAAGGGAGAATATCTGTAAGTGTTATTTTACTGCAGCAAAAATCAGATCTCAAGCCCCTCCTTTTTACCTAACAAAGGGGTTGTATTTTTGTTCATCCAGTCCTGAGATATACACAGCTCTGCTATACAGCACTGCTTTGCCCTGTTCAATAATACATTCAGGTCTTGTCCCTCACCCAGCCTGTAGCCGAACAGTGAAAAGATAAGCCGTTGACTGATAAGCCCATCATTTTGTCAATCTGCTCTCTCTTTCTATCAGTTTGCTCCCTATTAGCACCTGAACTCTTTAGCACAACTATTTGCTTCCATGTGCTTCTTCTTATTCAAGTTTGATTGTTGTTGTACAGGGGATTGTAAAAGGCTCAAACCAGGTGAAATTCAAGTGCTTTACACTACATGTAATTAAATAAAAAATATATGTAATAATGTACTAATGAATACAGAAGTACATTCACTTCTGTATTTTATATTTGCCAGAAGTTTAACTTTAGAGAAGCTAGCATGATCTACTAGAAGAATACATATTTGTCTTCCATATACAGATGAGACAGATCTTGTTATGAAGAGGTTTCTTTAAATTAGAGGACTTTGAAAATAGGGCTTGAAAGCAATGAGGAAAAACTATATGATTACATCAAACAGCTTTTGAGGACAGCAAACCATAAAGAACACTAAAATAGGAAATTATGACATTTGGAAAGTCAATTAATTTTAATATTTAAGATCTATTATTACAGGGAAAAAAGTAAGCAGTGAAATTAAATCTAGAATAAAAGCAGGAAATACATGCTACTTTGTAATTCGCTCAGTATCAGAATTAAATGCAGTGCCCAAAACTTTGAGAACAAAACTTTATAAAGCTATAATTAGACCAACTGTAACATATGGATCTGTAAAATGGTGTTTGGTACTGTTGGTTATGAAGCTGCTTCAAGTATAGGATTGGAAGGCGCTGAGGAAAATGTATAAGTATGTGAGAATGGACTCTAGAGGATAAGAGCGAATGAAGAAATAGCAAACTTTTAAACAGAACTAGACTTTGTACCACACATAAAGATTTATAGATTGACATGAATAGTGCATGTAGACAAAATAGAAGACAGAGAAGCGTAAAGATTTATAAAGAGAAAGGAGACAAGGTTATGGGTAGGCCAAGGAAAAGGTGTATCGATGGCAATGAGGAAGACTTTTAGGGTTGATTTACTAAAGGCAAATAGAGCAGTCACTTTGCAAAGGAACCTTTTCTCTAACAAGACATTTTTACCTTAGATTACTGAATGCAGTGAAGCTTTGCTGACTTCTATCATCCAATTCTGTGCAAGCGAAAACAGTTTTAATTTATTTTACTTGCAAATGATTGGGTATTCTTTTTAAAGTGAATTTTCACCACATTAACTAAGTTAAGGGAAATTATTTTATAAAGTGGAAATTCCCCTACAGAATGAAACATCTATTTGCATTTAGTAAATCACCCCCTACATGTCTGGGAATCTGAAACTGGAGAGGGAAGACATAAGATAGAGAACCTTGGATATTCATTCCGCAGGATGTCAAGGACCTGTATGAACTGCAGTTCTGTGGAGTAAAGTAATAAACCTAAAGGAAAGACACATTTAAAGTGATATTAAACCTTGTTATTTTTTCAATTAGAATAACAAACATGTCTATACTTACCTGCTCTATACAATGTTTTTGCACAGAGCAGCCCTGATCCTTTTCTCCTGGGATCCCCCCGCCGGTGCTCCAGTCCCCTGCTCTTCGGCGGGTGCGCCCACAGAAAGTTGCCCCCATGCATGCTCGCTCCTGAGCCCCCTCTGCTGCATCCATTGACACAGACAGCGGGACTTGGCCCTGCCCCTCGCTCCCATCCCACAGCATTTGTATGATAACAGGGGGAGCCAGCTGCTATCAATCTGCCCAATGAAGAGGGAGACAGTGGTGGGAGCCGCTGCTCTCGTGCTTTAAGGTGAAAAACCTTAAGGCTTTAGAACCACTTTTAAGCTTTAGTGAAAGTATGCAATTTCACTTTGTCCAACTTTACTATAGTTTTTTTTTTCATGCCACAATTATGTATTTTGAGGTCACAAGAAAAAAACAAATGCGCCTCTAAGAGTAACAGTAAAAACCAGGATTTTATTAAATAACAAGTAACTACTCACAGAAGTAGTAGGGTGCTGCGCTTTGCAGTGTCAGCCACTGTTGGCTTCTTTGCTGGAGTCCTGTGGTGGTCCTGCTGGGCTGGGGTGGTGGGGAGTGCGGGTTCAGCTGTACTGGGGGAGGAGGGTCCTTCGGTGAGTCCCGGGGAAACCTTCTCTAGGAGACAGTGGTCCGCAGCAATCCGATCCGACCGGTGCCAGTGCGTGCAGGAGAGGTGACCACAGCAACGGCGACGCGTTTACGGGGCGACACGTTTACGGGGCTCTACCCCTTCTTCAGGCCGTGACTTTGTTTTTTTCTTGTTTCCTTTCACACAGAAGTTTGGTTTGCTTCCCACATTTGCAGCCCTTGGCAGGACAGTCACCCACAAGAGCACCCAGGATTTGTGCATAGACAATTTTATGACTTTTATGATTTTTATGATTTTTTATGTTTTTAATGAACTTTCATGAATGTCATTCAGCTCCATCATTGGTCATCTGTGATTGCCCCCACCTAAATGCCTCCCATCACATGCTCACAGCATAACCACTCCATCTGATCCCTAGTCCACGGTTCACACTGCGCTTGAAAATATTCTCCATGTATTTTGAGGTCATTTATGATCAACATACAATAAGACAAAGTGAACATTTTTTTTTTATGTCCTGAATTTTCAGTTTAAATTCAGCTAAATTTGCTTTTTTTTGCTAATTTCTGTTAAGGATTTTCAGGATTTTAAAATGATTCCCCTTTATATAGAACGGTTATGCATCCCCTTTAAATTTATATAAAATATTTTTTTTTTTAAATAAACATTTAATACAGAGTGCACCCACACCACCACTAAGATGGGCCGTAAGGCCACACTATCTATTTGCTTACAGATTCTCTGTTTCTTATTTAAAGGCTGCATTCCTCTGACTTCTCCAACACATTCAGCTCTGTGTGTGTAATTTGAGCTTTAGCTATTGAGCTTTGTAAATAACAGTCACATTTAGTATGGTAAACTATCTGCTAGCTGGAAATAATATATATGAATAATTAATATACAAAACGTCATACTAGCAAAAGTATGTCTGTTTAGTGAATAGGGTAGAAAATGTCTGTGATAATGTGAAAATATCATAATGATTAGCAGTATGGAGCATAATACATTACAGTGGAATGGTGCGGAGTATGTAATACACTGCTCGATGTAAAGAATGGGACAATTTGGACTATGTTGTGTAAAGCAGAATATACCCGCTATTCAACCCAATACACTCAGCATATCCAACTGATAACTCCAATTTATTTAGCACACCCTACCATGCACTCCTATACACTCATACACACAGACCCATTGAGTTTGCTTTACTAAAGGCAAATAGAGAGGCAATTTTACTAAGACTTAAACAGACAGAATATAGAGAAGCTGTGCATGCAACCAATCAGCTTCTATCTTACTTTTTAAAGCTTAACTGAATAAGCTAACGATAGAAGCTGATCTGTTACTATGCACAGCTGCTTCAGATTTTGTGTACTCCAGTTTTAGTAAAGTCTTCCCAAAGTGATCACTTTGCAAGAAGTTGATCTGTCCAAGGGTATATTTCCAGAGCCTAGTGAATGGGGTGATACTCTGCTGACTTCCATCATCCAATCATGTACTGTACAATACAAAGTGTTTATTTTTTTCCCTTTTGCGTGGTTGGGTATTCTTTGGAATGCAACATTTCATCACCTTCACTAAGCTCTGAGAAAAATTCCCCTGCAAAGTGCAACTTCCCTTGCAAAGTTAACAGCATGTTTGCCTTTAGTAAAGAAAGACTTCATTATGTTTAAACATTCTGTCACTGGCCAGGCTGCAGACAGATCTGCATATTGTTGTGGCTAGCAGTTTTAAATTTACTCCAGCTTTTCAAAACAAAGTCTGCCTGTATGTCAGCCCCCCCCCCCCCCCATACTGAATAAATAGGCAGACATTGATTTTTGTGAAAAGTCTGCTTTAGGTACCTAATCTGCCAGCCACTTAGGTATGGTATATCATCTTTCTGCCCCCTCTCAATGCATGTTTACATTAAAGCGGAGTTCCACCCAAAAGTGGAACTTCCATTAAAGGAAGGTGACCCCCTGACATGCCACAATTTTTATTAGGGGCCGGGGACCCTGTTTTCACAGGGTCCCAGGTCCACTTCCTCTCCTAGCACTGCGGAACCAGAAGGAAGTTCACCTTCCTCCTCCTCCCACCCGGCAATCTTCTGGGGCACGTCACAGGTCCCAGAAGATACACCGGCCCACACTGGTGCGTGCCCACACTTGTGATGCCCATGCCGCCAAGGGGAGGGGAGGGGAGGCGGAGAAGAGCGAGCCCTCGGGCAACTGCATCACTGGAGCATGGGACAGGTAAGTGACTGATTGTTAAATGTCAGCAGCTACACTTTTTGTATCTGGTGACTTTTAACTGGGTGGAACTCCGCTTTAAACTCTTTCATATGATAGGTTTGGGGGGGGGGGCTGCTTCATGCTTACTGGGTATTGTCTTTAATATCAGTCAGGGTGCTATTTCGAACAAATGTGAGCAAGTGCTGAAAAGGAGACAGATGAAAAAAAATTGGATGTGCTAAGGGAAAGACCTGACATAGTTTACATGGTCATGCTCATTTGTGCAGAAATGCGTACATGCACACAAACAAGTGTGAACGTTTGCACTGCCGCATGTCAGAACTGGCAACAAACACCCTAAACACGAGGGGATAGGCTGGGCACTGCTTGGTTAAAGTGCCACTGCGTGTTTAAGTGAGGGGCACTTTTAAAACGGCAATGCTTCTAACAAGCAACCACATCATCACCGTCATCCTCATCATGTCCTCTCTGCTCTGCTTTTCCAGGTAACTGCTTTAATCTCTCCCT
>BLSH010262588.1:1704789-1714872 GCA_018402905.1 Glandirana rugosa
AGTGTTGGAGTCCTGAAGAAGTCCCTTAAATTTTGACAACAGTACGGGTTTTATAAGAGTCACCACCACATCATCATGTAAGTAAGTGTTATAGTGTATGAAGTACACTAGACACGGTCGTCTCAATCCGTCCGTTCGTCATACCGGAAAAACGTGAGAGTCGAATCACGTGTGTGTTTTACGGGTTTTATGGACACCGTTTCATCATGATCTTTCATATAGTTAAGACTTCTAGTACTACTTTGCCACAGGTATTTTGGGCATTTTGTGTGTGCACTAAGCTGAGAGTGCAAAAAGGCCATACTGCTTGCCTGCCTAACTCTGCTGGCACAGATCACATGAAGTATGTGATATTGTGAATGAATGTACTACTACACCACCACTGAGAATATTTTGGGCATGACAACAGTTTTAAATTCCCTGAAGAAGTCCTGAGGTTGTGACGTAACATGTGGGAAGACCTAGGTGACACTGATGCCGAAGGAGAGTTTATCATCATCATTTTATATCTTAAAGGCAATTTTATCCTGGTTTTACTGTAAGTGCAATACTTTTAATAAACGTTTGTACTGACCTTACTACACTATGAGAGTACACCTGATGTCTGCTTGAGCATTTTTACAGTGAAAAAGCCAGAGATTGGAGGTCCCTTATAGGGACACAGACTGGGGGTAGTAAGCTTTAAAGGAAAAGATCCTTATGTGAGGAGGAATTGGAGCATATTCATATACCCAAAGGGACAAGCACATATAGATCTAATAACACGAGTTATTGGTCCATGATTGGAGGTGAGCACATTTGGAGAAAGGTGGTGGGACCCACTGCATGTTGATGACTGATGTGATCACACAGCACAACTGTGCACCCACAGCCGCCACCCCGGTCGGGTAACCCGCAGCACCATTCCCCCCTGGTCTGGTCGGTCGTGTCATCAGGAGCACCGAAGCACTTACCCCATCTATGACGGGCAGAGCTTCATCCGGCGATAGGCGGCGGGCATCATGGACGGCTTCCTCTTCCTCTGCTCTCCTCCGGGGGCATCACGGGTGGCTTCCCCTTCCCCTGCCCTCCTCTGCAGGCATCACGGCAGCTTCCATCTCCTTCCTCCTCCTCAATCTGAAAGCTTCTCCATTTGGCCAACTGGGAAATGGGTCTCAGGCCCACTTCCCGATTGGCCGGGAGGAGAATCAGTGTATAAATAGCAAATATTAATTCGCTATTGTCACACAACTGGATGGGCTCGGTTCTCAGTGCCCTTCATCCCCGAGCCCACCCTTTTTTGAAGCCAATTAGAGCCTCTGGAATTCATGCATCTGGCTTCCTGCATGGGGGCCGGACACATGAATAGGGGGGTGGCGCCCTTGCACCCCTAATGGACAGGCTGCCCCTGGTGTACAGGTTAAAACTGTTTTGAACTGTAAAGTTGTATTTTTTACAGAATTTTGCCATTTTTATTTTGGAAAAACAGAAAAACGATGTTGAATTTACAGGTTTAAATTTTTTTTTTATATAAATTACAACAGTTTTGAACTGTAAAATGTACAGTTTATAACTGTAAAGTTGTTTACAGTTTCACAGTATTTTTTACAGAATTGTTCTGGCAACAAAAGCTGCCAGATTATTTTTTTGTAAAAACAACAGGATTTTTTTTACAGTGAAGATGGGAACAAACTATGACAGGGTAGAGGCCAGCAGCCCCACTAGAATGAACCTTTCAATAGTTTTTATGGAAGGGTTGTGCCAATTCAGATAAGAACAATGCACAAGGTGAGTAAAGGGATATATTTAGCAAAGGAGCAGAGCTAGAAACAGAATTAGGAACAGAATTAGCCTTTCATTGAGTGTGATGAACAATACAGGTCCACATAGTATTACTAAGGATTGTAGGATTATAACAAAATAGCAGATAGAGCGTATCACGACTGTCAGTAACATAAGATAGGTCAATCGGTTTTCTTTGGCCACAAATATACTGCTGTGCCTGACTATTGTAAGCATGTTTGCCATGAGAATTGGGCTTTGTGGTAATCCCCTCTGCCATCATGATTTCGTAACTGCAATGTGTATTAACCACTTCAAGAGCATCCTTGGACTGACTTCCACAGGCACGTTATGCTTAACTTGGCTGCTAGGGGGATATGTGTGATTACCTGTCTGTGGGGGTAGGGATATTGTTTGATTTAAAAGTGATATCGCTGGGGAAAGGGGGATATGGCATTTTGAGATATCTCCTAGTCCTAAGATCTGGAAAATGTGGGACCAGTAAGACTGTAGGGAAGGGAATGTCCATAAAATGTGGAATAAGTCACCTTTTGCTTTCTGGTATCTCCAGCAGGAATCTGATGTCTGGGGGCTGAAGGAAGCTAGCCTGGCAGGTGTCAGTTACTATCTTTGGGAGATCTTTGGTGATAGATTTGATTCCCAATATAGATGAGAGGGAGATTTAACAAAGTCCCGTTTATGGTGTAATGTGTTATAGAATAATGAGATGCCTTTTTGTTTAGGGGTTGGGTGAGTTAGAAAGGACTAAGCAGTAGAGGCTAGGGAGTAGAAGGGATTGGAGTTGGGTAGGGTAATTAGGAAATAGGCCACGCGTAAATGGGTAAAGTATTTTGAGGTGGGAAGTGTATATTCCTTTTGTATTTAGGAGAAGAATTTAAGGCCTGATTTGGAGGCGGAGTGGGTTTGGGGGATTTAGGGAATTGAGCCACTCTTACCACCAACCTGATAGAACTAGGTGTCTGACAGATCTAGGAGTCCCATCATGACCTATGCCAGGTGATGAGGTTTAAGCGAACAGAGTTTTGTATTCCTCAGAGTAGAGAAATTCATGCCAATAAAACCCCTCTCTGTAGCCATCAAGTCCTCCTTCTCATTTATTTTGACCACTTTTTTCAACCAAATGGTTATGGATGGTGCCTGCTTCTGCTTCCATAACAATGGAATGCAACTCTTTGCTGCTGTAATCAAGAGGGGCAGGATGGAGCGTCTGTACCTCTTACTCGGGAACCCATGATGGTGCATGAGGAAGAGAGCCAGTTCCTTCGGTAACTCGCGGTCTGTGAATTTCTGGATGATTCTATGGCCCTCCATCCAGTAAGGCTGAAGTAGTCAGCAGGACCAGAAGATGTGGAGAATAGATCCAGGTTCCTCTTCGCACCTCCAACAAAGATCCGAACAGGCATTAGTAACTTATGTATGCTACGTGACTTATGTACGAGAGCATTGGATAAGAAACCATAGCACAGAACCCAAGTATACACTCATATAATTGTGTAGAGCCAGTTATTTAGGCAGCTTACCCATCCCATTAGTCCATTTCTCCTCCCCTGCAAAACAAACAAAAAAAGATAACGCATACCCATTCTCCCCTTGAAACCCACCACCCCGTCTGTGTGCAAAGAGAGAGGCCAGTGGCGCCCCAGAACTGAGATAGGAGTCCCGACCTCCCCCCATATACTCCACATGCTCCAATTAGGCTCTGAAGGAGTCAAGGTTGTCACATTGGAAGCATAAAAGATACACTGGTTGTAACTCCTGGTGTCTACTCTACATTGCAGAACTCTAGGTCACACAGTTCAGGATTGTTCTCCGGAGCTGGTGCCCATTCCTCCCTCCTCCTCCTAGGTGTGCGACGTGGTAAACCAGACCGGGATAGTCGGGGAGCTGAGCGAGGGTCACAGCTAGGTAATAGGCCCAGCCAATGGTAATGGCTCTATCCCCAAGAAGGCAAATAGTTCAGGCAGGTCAGCACAGCATCTCAGCAAGAAAGTGGAGCTCCCTTTGTGGATGGCCAGTTGTAGGGGAAAAACCCAGCGATATGGGAGATGCATGTGCTGCAGCTTCTTCAACAGTGGCTTCAACATTGCTCTCCACAGCAGGGTGGCTCTTGATTCATCTGGAATTATAGACACTTGTGCCCCATCAAAATCGATTAGGCCCTTGGACCATGCATTGCATAAGATCAGTTCCTTATGTGAATACCGGTCCAGCCGACAGATCACATCCCATGGGCGCTCCGTGTCTGTAGACTTAGGACCCAGGGCTCTGTGAACTCTATTGAATTCCAAGGTGACCAGGGGACTAGAGTCTAGCACTTTATGAAGAATTGACTTGACTGTGTTAGTCAGGTTCTCTGATCCAGTTGCCTCCAGCAGACGCCGGAGCTGCAAGTTGTTTCGGCGGCTCTGGTTCTCCAGGTCCTCCATGTGCAATTGTGCCTCTGCCACCTGTGTTTGATGTGTCTCATGTCCCAGCTCCAGCTGGGACATGCAAAACTCCAGGGACCCTACTGCAGTCTCCCCCTTGGAAAGGCAATCATCGAGGAGGTGGACATCAGAACGGATCTGTTGTAAGTCCCTGTAATGTTTTTCCTCCAGTTGCAGCACAAGTGGCTCGATGTCGATGTCATTGGCATTTGTGAGGCAGCCATTGATGAGGATGATGGTGACCCAGTAGGCCATAGGGTGCCATGTGAGGCCGGCTGAAGGGTCGCTGGAGAAGGTCTGTGAGTCTTCAGGAAAAACTGGTTGATCGCGGCTGAGGCTGAAGCTTCGGCCGATCCTTTAGTTCTCCGGCATTTAGAGTAGCTCATGGTAGGCATAACACTAGCATATCAGCAAGCTTAGGCTGGTTGGGAATTGGAAGCTCTATCAGCAAGTGTCTTTATTCCGCCATGTCCAGACCAAGCCCTCCCGAGGAATCTAGTTTGATTATACAAATCGCTATAATATCCCCTAAAGGCATCAGCGTTCCTCTAAGGGTTCAGCACTTTTTCTTTGGATTGAGGATGAGTCAAATGAGCTATTTTGGTCTTAGCTTGGTATCCCTTTAGGCAGCAAACCAGAGCTTTCCCCACTTTATTGGAGGTAGAGTATGCTGTAGCGTTCAATTTGCATTGCGTCTTCTCAAAGGACTGCAAGAGAAGAGTTCTGAGCTCTTGCAATAAGAGAAAAGCTTGGCCGAATGTATAGCTTATGGGTTGTCCTTATTTTTTTTTGTTTCCAAATCAGTTATGTTAGTCATAATAGTTTCTAGACACTGCATCTTCTCTTTTTTTCATACAAGAACTCATTTACATTAATACACCTCTAATGAATGCTTTATGCGCATTCCATATCATAACGGGGTCGGATACCGAATCCATATTGTTGGAGAAGAATTCTGAGAGTAGGGTGTTGAGTACTTTGATATATGCTGGATGTTGCAGTAGGAAGTTGTTCATGTCTTTGACAGCAATTAAGACTCCTCGTGTTTTGGAGGAGAAGGATGCTTGAAAGATGAGTGGGAAACCCGTGTTGGAGCATTTAGGCGTGGCAGAGGCTCAAAAGTGCGTCTCTTGGAGGTCTGGGAAAAGCTGTGCTTCTTCAAATGGTGCGAGAAGGGTTACAGCAGCTCTGGCAGCTGCCAGAGCAGAGTACTCATAAGTACATCCCTGGGTACAGAGTTGGCTAAGTGAGGTGGTTTGGATACGCTGTGGATGCGGTCGACAGAGATTTTGAGTGCCGTGGCATTGGGAAGGATAGCGTGCATGAGGTCGCTTGCAAACTTGTGGAGATCATCAGGCATTGCTGATTCAGATATGCCACACAGTTTTACATCGTTACAGCGGGACCTGACCTCCAGGTCTGGCAGTTTGGCTCTGATCCAGGACTGGTCATCTTTTACTTCATCATAGGCATCCACAGGATCATTTACATTCATGGTGCATTCCTCCATTTTTCCTCAATGTAAGAGACCCTGTCACCTAGACTATGTATATCAGAGGAAAATTTAGTTATAAGTTATGACAGATCGGACATTAAGGAGGTCTACAGTGAGAAAAGCATGTCCTTTTATGTTGTGTCCAGCACAGGCTGGCCTGTGGATAGGAAAGGCTGCCATAGAGGACTTCAGGACCTGGTTAGATTGGCGATGGTTGAATGCGTGGGCTGCAGCATGCTCTAAGGATGACAGGTCATCCATACTCATTCGGGCCTTAGCTGGGCTTCCAGAAAGTGGGCTCTCTCCTGCTGAGTTGCCGGGAGATAGGGGCAGTAGTACCTGATCTCCCCCCTGTATCATCAGGGAGATCTGTATAGGAGCCTCGTGCCGCCGACACCATCTTGGCTATCACTGACCTTAGGCGCCGTCTTGAGGAAGAAGGCCGTCAGTTTTTTCAGTCGGTGTTCATCCTTTCATTTGCAGGACATGATCTAGGAGGGTGTCCAGGGTGTGAGGAGGCTGGATGGCTGCATATTGTCCATGGATGTGGGCTTGTGTTGCTCCTTGTCTCCCCCAGTGTGCAGAGCTCTGTGTCTAAGCAGCCATCACGCTAGCTGGCAGACCACACCCCTACCAATGTGAGTTTTCTCACAGCACAGCAGGAAAAAAATTACATTTTCTTTCCTCAGTGTGCGTTGCAGCAAGCTGTAGTTCATCATAACATGTTGCAGCACATTGCAACATATTTAAATGCAGCATGTTCCATTTTCACCCAGCACTGAACTGAGCATAGGAGACTATGGATTTCAGCTTGTTTTTGCATTGGGCCTGCATAGGCAATACAGCCAAATGTAGCTGTATGTATGGGTACAAATTGGCCCTTAAAGTGGAGACTGAATAAATTGAAGTCCTGCATGTCAAAAAGACCATCAGCAGGTTGCAGAGGTGGTGGCCAATGGACACATATTTGACCATCTTAATCTAAACAGAAGAAGCAGGCAAGGGGGGTAAGGGTATGAATCCTTAAAAATAACTATTCAGTTGTGTGTACATTTCTGCTTTAGTTATTGAGCTCTTTAAACTATAGGTTTTTCATTAAAGCAGAAGTAAAATCAATCATATAAAACACAGTCCATCCATGATAACAGAAAGCAAAAAAGTGGACAGTCCAAAGCCCATGCAGGAAATTCTAGTGAAAATCACATGGGGAAGCATGCAGCTGTGGGTATTCAATCCTCCATATACCTGGAGGATAACACCGTGCAAACACCCAGTGATGTAGAAGTGCAGGCTCCTTACCGGATAAAATTGACCACCAAATGATAGACTGGTCACACATGCCTCTGGAGAAGTCTGGTCTCTCCACTACCCTTGCTCTTGTTCTCCCGGTATAATGGGATGTCAGCTGGGATCCTCCTCTCATCACCACATCATATGTGCAATGTGTGAAAAAGGGATCATAGTGTAGTAATTTATAAAACAGGATTTATTCAAATAAAAGTTGCACTTACAACATCACAGTAGAGAATGCGCCCTTTAAATTACATCCAGAATGGTGAATCAGATCAATTGCGGTGTTCTAGTCCCAAAAACCTCTCCCTTCCCGGCTCCCATGCGCTCAAAACATCCACAGTAAAGGCATGATGACGCTGCCATCCATAGGCCACATAGTTTTGTAACAAGAATACGTCTTCTGGGATAGGCCAAGACAATCGTCATCACATTACACACATAAATAGAGTCCGGATGTCATGTTAAGTATTGGCAATAAGAGAATGGGCACCATATTACATAATGGAAAAAAGAGAAAAGAGAAAAAAAACACCAAATTAGATAGTGAAAACGGGGATGGGCATCATATTGAGTATGAGACACTCATACCCTAGGTTTTCATTAATTAAAAAGCCACAATAAAAACTCAAATATATGGCAACAAAGCCCACAGATGAGTTAATATTTGCTAAAAGCAAAATATGGGAGATAAGAAATACTTTACAAGCTGTTTAACTAATGTTAACATCCAGTGCAGTGGAACCATCATGCAGTTACTGTCCCTTCATTGGATAGCGCATCAAAAATAGGATATAATAACAATAAAAATGACTCGAAAAAATCTTTCATAAATACAAAAAATATATCATATTAAACTAAAAAGATACTATGTGTACAAATAGCACCATCTAGTGCTAGTACTCTGAAATTACTGTTTTATAAATTACTACACTATGATACTTTTTTCACACATTACACATATGATGTGGTGATGAGAGGAGGATCCCAGCTGACAGCCCATCGTACGGGGAGAAAAAGAGCAGTGGAGAGACCAGACTTCTCCAGAGGCGTGTGTGACCAGCCATTGATTTGGTGGTCAATTTTATCCGTTAGGCCTCATACACACGGACATTTCTAAAAAAATAAACAAAATGTCGGGCCCAACGTCAAGGAAAAAATTCAGCGTTTTTCGCCGTTATGCATTGGCGTTAGTGACCGTTGGCGTCAATAGGCGTTTTTAAAAAAAAATCATCCCTCTGCTATTTTTCAACCTAAAAACGTCGGCGTCAAAAAACGCCGGTTAACGTCGGTACAGTATTAGTTGGCGTTACTTGGCGTTTTGCGGCGTCGGCGTCAAAAAATGCCAAAACGTTACAGCCTCAGAACGCACTGGCTGTGGGTTCTAGTTTCAGCTCACTAATGCCGACGCCATCTACAGCTCAAAAACGTCTGCGTTTTTATGGGGCCATTGACTAACATGGAGAGTTGCACAAAACGGCAGAAAACGCCGGCGTCAAAAAACGTTCGTGTGTATGAGGCCTTAAGGAGCCTGCACTTCTACCTCACTGGGTGTTTGCATGGTGTTATCGAGGTATATCAAGGATTGAATACCTACAGCTGCATGCTTCCCCATGTGATTTTCACTAGAATTTCCTGCACAGGCTTTGGACTGTCCACTTTTTTGCTTTCTATTATCATGGATGGACTGTGTTTTATATGAGTTTGATTTTACACCCTCAATTTATATTGGTATCAATTTTTATTGATTAGCACTGCACTTTTTTATAATGTTGCTTTGAAGGTCCGTATCTTGACTTTTGTGCTGGCTGCTTGTAGCTTTTTATTGGCTGAGCGCAGGGTATACGCAGTTTTTTGCTATTTCATTAAAGCAGCTAGGGATAGCCTAAAAATATGTGAAAAGGAGCATAACGCTCCACATGCTGGCTTGATCTAAAACGAAAAAAACATTCAAATGGAATATATTAGAATTAACTAAAATAGTTGTAAAACATATAAAATACACTATGCAAGCTCTTTAAAACAATGTGCAAATGTTTCCCTCAAAATGGCATAATATTTGGTAAAAAGAACCTTGTGCTTCCGCTGAGCCCCCCCGGTGTCATTTGGGAATGCCCTCAGCAGCGCCTCTACCAGTGTGCGCTTGTAGTCGCGCATCTTCCTCTCACGCTCCAGTGAGGGAATTAAGGACGGCACGTTGTCCTTGTAACGGGGATCCAGCAGGGTGGCCACCCAGTAATCAGAGGAAGTTACAATGTGGGCAACTCGGCTGTCGTTGCGCAGGCACTGCAGCATGTAGTCGGCCATGTGTGCCAGGCTGCCCACAGGCAAAGACAAGCTGTCCTCTGTGGGAGGTATATCATCTGTGTCCTTTGTATCCCCCCAGCCATGCTCCAGTGATGCCCACGAGCTGCGTTGGGTGGCACCCTGCTGCAATTCCTCCTCCTCCTCCTCCTCATCTTCTTCATCCTCCTCGTCCTCCAGAACTGTGCCCTGGCTTGAATATTTTGGACCTGGCCTATGCTGGTGCAGGAACCCACCCTCCGAGCCACTTGCTAATGACTGGCCTGATAACCGTGGAAATTACCCCTCTTCCTCCTCCTCATCCTCCTCTGCCACATCCTCTTCCATCATGGCCCGAAGTGTTTTTACAAGGAGACAAAGAAGTGGTATAGTAACGCTGAGAACAGCATCATCGGCACTGGCCATGTTGGTGGAGTACTCAAAACACCGCAATACGCTACACAGGTCTCGCATGGAGGCCCACTCGTTGGTGGTGAAGTGTTGCTGTTCTGCAGAGCGACTGACCCGTGCGTGCTGCAGCTGAAACTCCACTATTGCCTGCTGCTGCTCGCACAGTCTCTCCAGCATGTGCAAGGTGGAGTTCCACCTTGTGGGCACGTCGCATATGAGGCGGTGAGCGGGAAGGCCGAAGTTCCGCTGCAGCGCAGACAGGCGAGCAGCAGCAGGGTGAGAACGCCGAAAGTGCGCACAGACGGACCGCACTTTATGCAGCAGCTCTGACATATCCGGGTAGTTTTTTAGAAAATTCTGTACCACCAAATTCAGCACATGTGCCAGGCAAGGGAT
>BLSH010262588.1:1717044-1728612 GCA_018402905.1 Glandirana rugosa
TTGCTAGCAATGCAAGTATGTGTTGCTAGTCTAACACCCTAGCATGTGTTGCTAGTCTAACACCCTCATTAAACTCTAAAGTGTATGACGACGATCGCTCAAAGCAGCAGTATGTGAAATCTCAAATTACTCCCACAATCTGATCGTTGTGTACGATCCCACAATCTGATCGTTGTGTATGAACGTAACGATCGTTGTGTTAGGCGGGGTTTTATCTGCAATGTGTCACTCAAAGCAGCAGTATGTGAAATCTCAAATTACTCCAACAATCTGATCGTTGTGTACGATCGTAACGATCGTTGCGTTAGGCAGAGTTTATTCTGCAATCTCCAACTCTAAGCAGCAGTATTTGAAATCTCAAATTCCTCCAACAATCTGATCGTTGAGCACAATCGTAGCGATCGTTGTTTTATGCAGAGTTTGATCTGCAACTCAAAGCAGCGGTATATGAAATCTCAAATTTCTGCTATCTGTCCTCAGAGCAACAGCACAGCAGTAGTAAAGTAATCTATCTCAGGATGCAGGATCAGATGTTGTTAAAATGTCTCTAATCTCTCCCTGACGCCGTCAGCTACCTCTCCCTACAGCTAACCCAAGAGCATGTGACTGCAGCATCAAGTGACTCCAGCTCATAAAGAGGCTGGGTCACATGATGCACTGGCCAATCACAGCCATGCCATTAGTAGGCATGGCTGTGATGGCTTCTAAGGGCAAACCAGTGAAACGCTTGTTGATTGGCTGCCCTGCAGCTTCTCAACACGTGGAGTAAAATACCAGAACCCCGGACTGAACCCAAACGTTTTTTGAAATGTCCGTGTTCGGGTCCGGGTCCTGGACACCCTAAAGTTCGGTACGGACCCGAACGTTATAGTCCGGGTTCACTCAACACTACTTCCAAGTATTGCAGCCCTGGATATGAAAATACCTACTGCCTGGCTTTGAGCCTTCCCTCCTTGTCCCTCAATGTAAAGCGCTGCACAAACTGTTGGCGCTATATAAATCCTGTAAAATAATAATTATATATGACTTTGACAATAAAAAACATTGAATAAAGCAACATAAATACAACTTGGTTCTTAGATATGGGGGCTGCCTTAGTTTTCATTCAGGCTGAGAACAATTTTAAATAATCTAATAAATGAACAATAGTGCAACACAAGAAATATTCATATGTTAAATACATATAAATCATATAAAATCTATAAGAGAAAGTCCAAATAAATTTCCATAAAAAGTTCATTAAAAAATCTGGATGGTGTAAAGTGGTGTCTCTAAATTGAACATGCAGGTGTCATTTTAGGACCATGACCCCCTGAACTAAGAGGACGGTCAAAAAAGGGGACGGGCATCTGTTTGTTACTGGTGTAATATTGGTGGGGGGACACACTGGACACATTTTCTGCCATTGTGCTATGTGCTGGGTGTCCAGTGTGCCCCTGTGCCTTTAAGGAGAACTGGGCTACCTCCAGTCTTACTTGCCCTCTATCTAACCATTTGAATGCATGTGGGTCCACTGTGGAGGCTCTTATAAATTCACAAGAGTTAGGGCTGCAGATAATACTGGGGTGCATTGGAGCGGCACTACAGCTTACGCATGTGTTTGCACATGTGTGCTAACTAAACCCCTATTTTTAGTGCATACTGTTAAACAGGTTAATTCAGTTGGTAAGTGGACTGGTTGGTGAGTTGAGCTGGGAATTTTCTCTGATTTTGTTTTGAATGTGTTGTCCTTCCATGAGCTCCTTGCTGTGAAGGCCAGTTATAGATGGGGGCAGGGGTCATTTGTTTGTTACTGGTCAAACATGCATTCCCATGAAGGGATCTAATAGCTTCCCAATGGTTTGAGTGGATCTGAGACAGCCAATTCCTCTGTAGGATCATGGATATAGATATAAACGCAAATAGAAAGAATCTGGCTCTTCAGGCAAGTCTATTTAAGTGCAGGAGATTAGCATGGCTCTGTACCTGCTGACAAAGCCCTCCCCAGGACGTAATGCACATGGGGGAAGGAGCCACACATGACATCACCCGCAGTCATCTTACTGGATTAGATGTGTATACACAGAGCACTCGTTTGTAATTGTTAATAATTGTAAGTGGTTTTACATTCCCTACAGGGGTTTTGGCTGTCTTTGATCCACTCAGACGTTTGGGAGACTGTTAGATCCCTTCATGGGAATGCTTGTTTGACCCATCTGTTGTTTCAGGGGGTCATGGTCCTAAGGCGAGCAGCCATCTGTGTGTATAATGGAAGTGCTGCACATTATAAGACACCTGTATGTTCAATCTAGAGACACCACTTTGCACATCCAAATCTTTTTTATGAACTTTTTATGGAAATTTATTTGGACTTTTTTCATATATATTTTATATGATTTATATGTTTTTTTAATATATGAACATTTCTAGTGCTGTGCTATTTTCATGTATTAGCTTATTTGAAGGTGTTGTGTAATTGGGCTTGAGTGTTCAGCTGCAATTATTAGTATTTACTGAGGATTGTTTGTGCTGATTATTTTTAGTTTAAATTGAGAATTGACATTTTCAACCTGTACACAATATACCTTTTTATCTTGCAAGAAATGCAATGGCCTTGTCATTTCCTGTTGAACTGTACTGTAGCCAAAAAAAAGTTCTTTCTTATATATTTTTCTTATGCAAACTACTTATCCCATCAGCCAGCACAATGTCACTACAAGACACATATACAGTATAAACGAGTGATGATTTCACCTTTTTTGCAGCTCAGCACTGGTATTTAGTTGTTTATATAAAATAATCAAAATATTTTGTGGGAACAAATTCACCTGTATGACAAGAGGAGGGCTATATTTGGTAATAATTGGAGCTTATATCCTCTAATGTAATTGAAATTAGGTTAACTGCACAGAATCAAATGCTAAGGATGTGATCCCTGTCACAAAGACAGTACATTGAAATCAACATGCATGTATATATTTTTCACTAGTTGCTGGTGTCAACCAATGACATTATTCGCAGGTGGAGTGGCAATCTAATGAAAGAGAGGTGTCTCTGTTCTTGTGATTGATACAAAGACGTTGACAAGGAGATGCTGGAATTTTTGACCGTTAAAGAAATATAGCGGCAGTTCTTTGTTGTTCTGGCATGAGATTAGACATCTTTTAATCTCATAAATCAGCCTGTTCAACAATCAATCGTGAAAGGAAGGACAAGACATTTTTGTTGCATGTTTCTTGACTTCCATTTGCAAAATCTCAATACTCTGGTGACAGTTTCATCTAAAATGCCTGGGCTATTGAAAACAACTTAATCCTAGAGGGTATTTGAAGGTGGTCATCTTTTCTCGTCAGAATAATGTATTTCCAGCAACTGTATAAAACAGCCTATTCAAAAAGCAATAAGCAGATACATCAGTAGGACAGAAGCATTGTCCTTAAGCATATCATTTTTTTCCACAAGCAGTGTAATTTGCAATCTATTATCTGCTAATTATGCAAATCATAGCTAATTGAAGTTGTTGGGGGTGGTTAAAAAATCCAAATTTTTAGATATTTCCTGAAAGAAAAGCAGAAAACAATTATTTTTTCTTTAGGAACAGAAACAAAATGGATCACTAGCAACAGTTAATTAGATTGCATTGCTTCGGAATGAATAAGTATCAGGGGCGTACTGCAGGGCAGCGGGCACCTTATAAACTAGGAAGCTGCTACACACAATGTCAGAATAGTATATAGATGTATGTGTCATGATTTAGGAGAGTGTGATTAAAATGGTACTAAACGGCTTTAAAGTGTATCTTTAGGAAAATGTTTTTTTTATTATTGGATAGAGCTGGGAAGGTTTAGACCCTCTGCCAGGGTTCTATAACTCACATACATACAATCCAATGAGAGTGGCAAACAAATGTCCAAGAGTCCAAGAGTTTCAATACTAAAATTGATTCACAGAAAAAAATTCAATGTGTTTTGGGGGCTGGACATATTCCCCCTTCATCAGGACTTTTCGATATTTAAATGTGGGTCACTGCACTGTTTTTTCCTCAGCTAGCTTGAAGCAGCTGATCATGGTATTTTTTCCCCTTCCACCACCAGACCCCCACCTCCATGACTAAGCCCTGGGGGGGGGGGTGGGAAGAAACGTGTTTGTGGGTTGCTGAATGAATTGAGCTGAGGCTGCTTTTACCTGCTAGCCACTTGGGTCGGGGAAGTTGTGCAGTGGCCAGGCTATCTCTCCCTATTTCTACACCGTGCTTTGGGTCTGGAGGAACCTTTCCCCAGCCTGCACTCTCACTAGTCAGTAGCATCCAATTCATTGGACCTTGTCAGTCGGAACAGGGGCCCCTAAGTATTTTGTAGTGCTACTACAACTTTTATCCACAGCACTGGTCCCATGTAATGTACTGTTTGCCGACAGGTTTCCACTATCTGTCCTTGATTTAGATATACTTTATGTTAAAATCAATGAATGTATTATGGCAGTTGACACTGCAAGCTGTTGCAGAAAGAGTTAGCATGGGGTTCTATCAAAGTTTTTCTTTGGGGCTCCATAATTTATAGTTACACACCTGGCCCTAGACTTTAAAGACTCAACTCACGACAAGATGTTTTACTTTATTTTGGATAGAGCATGAAAGGGTTTGAGCTTTTCCAGGTTTATATTGTTATATGTGCTCCTAATGGGAGATGTTCCCACATTTTTTTTAGGACAGGAATTCTCTCCAACAAGTATGCAGAGAAAAAACAAAAAAACATTTTTAGTAGCATGAGGAAGGTATAGTTAACATGTCCTTACTTATTAAACTGCCAAATAGTGCATGCAAATATATAATATATACAAAACACAAGAACCTCTCCTTGTTTCTGTTTTCCCCAACTCCAGCGATGTGTATGAATGGATTTTCTTTACCAAAAACTTTATTGAAGAAAAACAGTTTGGCACTTACAAAAGTCAGCTCTGACACACTGAGGGTAATTTTCTATAACACAAATATGCAACCTCAGGCTAATTAGTGCTCAAAATAGCTAAATCACGCTAATTAGCACCCAAAAAGGATTCACTATAGTGTTGGGGAAAAAAATACTCTCAAAATCAAATTCACTATAGCTCCTAGACAACAGATACCGCCCAAACCCTAACTCTTGCTAGGACCTGGAGAATAGCACATGGAAATAATGTTTAGAGCATGATATGGTCGCCTAAATGGTACTGAAATATGTGGTATATTGTTTAAAGATAATCTGCTTTTAAACTGTGTTAAAAAGTGAAATATACACCGAAATATCTTTAAAAGTCTGAGAAGAGATATATCCCCCCTCTCTTTACAATGATGCACCAGCACAATTGAGAATGCTCAGACATGCAAACTACTCTAATTTTAACTCCCATGCCTTTTTTACAGGGTGCTATAGTATATACCAAAATTTGCACTGGGCTAAAAAGCGTTTTTGAGAGTGAAAATGAGTTATGAAGCCCAATGCAAGTTTCAGCCATTGATTCTAATTTTACAATTGTAACTTCCCCAAATAAATACTTTTCGTGTTGAAATGAAATGAATCTTTCTCTCAAAGAAATTGCCCTTGCAACAATGTTGCTTCTTCTTCATGTATTTTGTTTTTAAGAATGCTAGAATGTGTAATGTTTTCATGTTTTGGTAAATTATATTTTTGTCTCTCTCACTTGTTGCTGTTCATCTCACACAAACCTTTACCCAGACTCACACAGGTGTCTTTACAAACCACAAACAATAGCATTGCTGATGCAAATTTAAAATGAGTCACAATTTTTTGTGTTTATTATTTTCAAATGATCATAATTTGAGCCCAAAAAATGTGATATGTTTACCAACGTCAGAAATAAAAATGTAATTCCCAAAAATCAGAGGGTGGCATCACTATTCTACACTCACACACTAAGAACTACCAAATATTACAGAATAAATCAAGACACATAGCTCATGACTAATGTAATTCCACCACCTATATGTCTAAAGAAATGCAGCATATGTGTAGGAGGGCTCCAAATGGGACAGCACATTGGCTAACAGGTTAGCACTTCTGCCTAGCAGCACTGAGGTTCTTGGTTTGAATCCCAAACATGCCACTTCATGTAGAGAAGTTGTCTGTTCTCCCTATGTTGTTAAACATAACTCCTGACTCAGGACCTTACCTAAATGATGTCTAAATGTAGTATTTATGTGTAGAGGGGTTCCACTACCTTTGAAAATCGTGTCCCATGTTTCCCATGGGCAAGGGCTAATAAGCCTTAACATTTCCCCATCAGCACTAATTGCAGCCTCTTACCAAGCCAAAACCCACAAAATGCCAGCTGTTTATCTCTCAGCACTCTTACAGTAATCAGCCATAACCAGCCTTCAAAACAGATCGCACATGCCTGAAACAGATTGTTCACTGGCTCTCTGGCCTTCCACAGTACATCTGCACTGATTAACTCCTTGCACCCCATGGACTTAGGACTCTTTCACACCACAGAGATGCAGCCTAGAAACCTGTGGCAGCACAGTGGTTAACAGGTTAGCACTTCTGCCTAGCCTCAGTGAGGTTCTTGGTTTGAATCCCAATCCTACTACCTGGCTAGAGGTTTGTATGTTCTTCTTCTGTTGTGGTGTTAAAGTCTCTTTTTAATTAGTGATCACGTTTTTGATGGGTTTAACATAATGGAATGCCAATAAATAACATTATAAATCAAGCAAGTTTGGGTTTGCACCAGATTTAGAACTTAGATGTTTTGGGCCAGATATGGATGTATATGTCTGGTGTGATCCTGCTCACATATTTCAATGTTGTATGCTGTATGCACACACCAATTTGTGTGAAGCAGCCCTCACAAAGTTGTAATTTCCTGTTTTGGACCCTCCATATGCCCAACAATGTTCAAGTTTGATTTGGAGATTTTTGGAATCACTGATCATGGCCAGAGCCTTGGCCATTTGCTATTTTGAGGTTTACCCTGCACAGATACATATGCTGAGGCATTCTTTCATTTGTAAAGAGTGTGCATTCCTAATGAACAGGTGTGAGCATTTGAGGCCTAGCTCAAGAGACAGAATCAATTACACTGGTGGGTGTTTCCTTTACTGGGTGAGTGTAGGTGTGCTAGCAATCTTAGCTAGGTTATTTAAAGGCTTGTATTTGTGGCGGGTGTTTGGCCTAAGAACAGGCCTGAATCTTTCTTTGCAGTGTGTATATTGGGTTACAAATAGATGTTTTTTTGTGTTTTTTTGGGGGGTTGTGCATAATTCCTGACCCACACCCCACTAAGACTATGATTTGATGATTGCTTCTAAATCTCACATGTTAGACTTACAACTGCTATGTAATGGTTTAGATGAAAAGGAAGCGTCTTGCTAATTCATTCTTTCTGCGTGTGTCAATGTAGTTTGTGTGCTGAATTTTTGGCTTTTGTATATATTTTGACTGTTTTTGCTTATGATAATCCTGCCATTTAACTTTTTTAGGAGTTTGTGGCCAGGACTTCTGATTACCACAAAGGTATGTCATGGTTGTTATTAGCTTGATTTGTATCCCTGCCATGTAACTTTTTTGGGGTTTGGGGCGAGGACTCTTGATCATAAAAAATGGTTAGTCATGCTTGTTGCTAGCTTGATTTTTATCCTTGCTTTTCTAATGTGATTTGTTTAATGTGTATAATTTTTAGTGTCCTACCCTTGTAGATTGTAAGCTCTTTTGAGCAGGGCACTTCTAACTATATTGTCAAATGCTGGAGCATCATTTCCATAACTTTTATTTTGTTTGGCCCAAGTGCATTAATGTAACAAATGTTTATACTAATGTTGAAATAAAACGTTGATTGTTTTTTGCTTTATGTTTGACTTTTGCAGACTAGAAATACATATTTTATAGGTGCAAACTATTCTAGAAATACATATTTTATAGGTGCAAACTATTCATACCCCTTCAAATCTGTATTAAATCTAGTTGCATACAAAAGAATTTGGTTGTGCACACATGCAAGTGAGTAGAAAGTGTAATGGGGGAAGGGAAAGAAAAACCCCCAAAAACAACAAAAACCATAAAAAACCCTGCACCAATGCTGCATTTCGGGGCTCTACTAATTCTTTTGTGGACTAGGTAAACCATGAAATATGTCAACTAAATGTGAATTCTCTCTAAGCACCAAATTAAGAAAAAATTACCCCAAAAACAATTTTTTAAACACAATTTGGCATGGGGTCTGACATAGATTTTAAGGGGAACTCCACACCAAAAACAAATTGACGTGGGGTCCCCCCAAAATCCATACCAGACCTTTATCCGAGCATGCAGCCTGAAGGTCAGGATAAGGGTGACGAGCATGCGTCCCTCCTGAACCATACCAGGCCACATGCCCTTAAGATGGGGAGGGTGCTTTAGGGTGCATGGTGATAGGGACAAGGACTTCAACCCTGGCCCGTGGTTCTGCGGGGTCTGCGGATGTGGGCTTATCGGAATCTGGAAGCCACCTTTAACAAGGGGGCCCCGAGATGCCGGACCCCCTAAGTGAATGTGTATCAGGTACGTTGAACCCCTGAGACATTTTTTGACAAATCCTTTATTCAAAAAATAAGAATAAACAAGCGACCGGCGATGTACATCCATCATCAATCATGACGTCCGATTGACCCAAAAAGTATAAAGAAAAAACACTCCAGCTCGATGGGAGGACTCCTGCTGACTGCTATCTCTATGCTTTGACAGGTGTTATATTGGCAAGGACGGGTCCACCCAGTGACATAACCGGGTGACCTCGCCCATTCTGTTGTCATGTGAGGTCAGAGGGGGCGGGTCACCAGGTGATGTAGCTGGGTGGCCCCACCTTTGCCTATAAAAGAACTGTCAAAGCGCACAGAGCACATATGCCGGGAGCTCTCCTATCGAGGCAGAGTGATTCACTTTTTTGACTATTTTTCAGGTTCGTCGGACTCCATGATTGACGATGGATGTACATTGCGGGACACTTTTTTATTTTTATTTTTTCAATAAAGGATTTGTTGAAAACAGTTTCTTGTGGTTTGTATTTTTTTTACACTTTTTTGGTGAATGGGTAGGGGTACTATGCACCCGATACCCATTCACATAGGGAGCCAGGATCTGGGGCCCTCGTGTTAAAGGGAGTTTCCAGATTCCGATAAGTCCCCCGCCAGCAAGCCCCAACAACCAGTGGCCAGGGTTGTCGGGAAAAGGCCCCTGTCCCCATCAACATGGGGTCAAAGTGTTGAGGGCAAGTGGCCTGGTATGGTTCAAGAGAGAGGGCAGCGCTCGCTCATCCCCCCTATCCTGACCTCCAGGCTGCATGCTTGGATAAGGGTCTGGTATGGATTTTGGGGGGACCCCACACCAATTTTTTAAAAGAATTGGTGTTGAGTTCCCCTTAAAATCCATGCCAGACCCAAAGGGCCTGGTATGGACTGGGGGGGACCCCATGCCTTTTTTCCAATTTGTTTTCCCTAATAGCCAATGCCACATCAGCATGAGCATGGTTGTTTCCATTATATTAACGGCTCATTTCCAAAACATTATTGTATAGAAGTAAAAAAAAACCATAAAACATTAGTAAATGTATTTTCTATGTATGATTGTGCTCAGCCCAATAGGCTATTGGTGTGTGCTTCTACCTTGAAAAACTCAGGCCTTGAAGGACTCATGGGTTCAAATCCCACAGAGGGTATCACCTAATAAAAGATTGCATTGGACTCAGCAGCATATGCTGAAAATAGGTGAAAGCATATTAGCCAATGCACTTTTGTTTGGTTGATTCTATTATATTAGCTCTTCTAATGCATGCAATGTGTGTTGTTACACTTATCATGTAAACATAATGCCATGCATAGTTATAGTAATGTTTATATGGTTGGTTATTACACTGCCGTATTTGTTTTGGATATTGCATTATCCTATTCTGTTTTCTAAGTGTGCTCCCTCCCATCTTCTGAGGTAATTCCCTTTTCCTGGTTCACTCTGTGATGTAACTTACTCTTACTGTGTCCTCTCTCTGTCTCATGAGGAAGCGTATGGCCACCCATTTGTAGGTCGCATACAATCTGCTAGCATCCGGGAACACATTACCATGTTTTGACCTGAAGATACCATCTTTCAACCATCTGCCACATTTGTTATATGCTGTACCTGCTATTTGCAATAAATATATGCTTATGGAAGAATCGGTGCCTGGCGAGTTCAAGCTATTTGATAAAGACTGTCTGCGGTGATTATATCTGCTTATACAGGCCAGGCATAGAGGTCTCAGCAAGGGATAAGTCATTATTACAACAGTTGGAGTCAGAATAGTCAAAACATGTGGTAGAATTGCTACAGCCTGCTGTGTAGATGTGTGTGTTTAATCTGCAATCAAGCTCAGTGTCATCCGCCATCCTTTGAAAGCACACGGTCGCACAAGCTTACTGCACTTCACCTGTGAATGTTTTAAAACTGTTTCTCTGCATTGGACTGTGTTATCCTACCTGTCTAAGCTGTTGTTCGTTTTCTTAAACTTGAAAAAAATGTCTAGACAAGCTTCCGAAAATTCTTTATCCCTGAATCTACACAGATACATCATGCCTCTGACCACACAGATGTACAGGGAGCAGATTCTATAGATATCTCAGAGCAAAGTTTAACCACTTGCCGACCGTGTAACGTAATTACACGGCCGCAAGTGGCACTCATTGTTCTGGGAGGACGTTATAACACGCCCTCCCAGAATCGCGCTCCCGAGCTATGAGACCCGGCGCATCGGGCGTTTACCACATGATCGCTCCGTCAAATGATGGAGCATCACATGTAAACAAGCCGGCGGAAGTGCCGGCTTGTCTCTCCCCTCTCCGCACCGATCGGTGCAGTGTGACAGGAGAGGGGGGAGAGGGGGGAGAGAGGAGATGCAGCAGTGCTGTGGGCAGGATTTGAAGTGCCCACAGCACCGCTATGTGCCAGGCAGGGACCCCCATCCATCTTCACCCATGCCCACGCCCTCATCCATGCCCACCCATCTGTGTCCACCCATCAGTCACCCATAAATCCATGCCCACCCATCACCCATGCTCATCCATCCATCACCCATGAATCCATGCCCACCCATCCGTGCCCACCCATGACCCATCCGTCACCCATGCATCCATGCTCACCCATCCATCACCCATACATCCGTGCTCACCCATCCGTGCTCACCCATCCGTCACCCATGCATCCGTGCTCACCCATCCGTCACCCATGCATCCGTGCCCACCCATCTGTCACCCATGCGTCCGTGCTCACTCATCCGTCACCCATGCATCCATGCTCACCCATCAGTCACCCATGCGTCCGCGCTCACCCATCCATGCTCACCCATCTGCCACCCATGCATCCATGCTCACCCATCCGTCACCCATGCGTCCGTGCTCACCCATCTGTCACCCATGCATCCGTGCCCACCCATCTGTCACCCATGCGTCCGTGCTCACTCATCCGTCACCCATGCATCCGTGCTCACTCATCCGTCACCCATGCATCCGTGCTCACGCATCCGTCACCCATGCGTCCGTGCTCACCCATCTGTGCTCACACATCCATCACCCATGCATCCGTGCTCACC
>BLSH010262588.1:1733964-1751428 GCA_018402905.1 Glandirana rugosa
GGTCCCATATATGGGGTACTTATACCCCAGTACCCGGTACAACATAAAATGATATAGTTAAGTTGTGACAGTATATGTGATACCCTAACTACCTACCCCTTATATCGGAACGGTACGAAATAAATAACATAACGTACATATAACAAATTGGTGAATTCCTGGCCTTCCTAAAGGTCGAAATCCTGGCCTCGGGAAAAACGCTAAGCCGCGACGCAGCGAAATTTGTTTTAAACGCAGGAAAAAAAGGGTGTTTATCTCGAAAGAAAACCACCATAAACTAGTGGAGACGCAGTAAAGACTAGCGGCGATATTGTCGCTCTTCTTTTGTTTATAGCGGCGATCAGAAATGACGCAGAGGTGATCAAATACCACCAAAAGAAAGCTCTATTTGTGGGAAAAAAAGGACGCAAATTTTGTTTAAAGCGACGCAGCGCCGAATCGCAAAAAGGGCTCCGGTCCTAAAGCTGGAAATCCTTCCGGTCCTTAAGTGGTTAAACAATATACATGCAATACAATAAATAAAGCATGGCAAGGCTATATTCCCCATCCATCAATCCCATAGTGTATATGACAGTGTTGAATTGATATAGTAAAATACAACATGGCCCATGACCCCATATTCATGGGGTATATACCCTGGATATAATCATATAAAAGGAAAGATGGTGGTAGGACATCAAACCTATGTTGGATTGCAGAAACACGACAGTAGTAGCTTGACGCGTTTCGTGGCTAAAAATGGCCACTCATCAGGAGCAAGCGTGTTGGGGTCTGCAAGGAAAAAAATGAACATGGGGGTGATTTTGTAAAAGGACATAGCACACTCACTTGTATCCTCATACAGATAAGTGGGGCCTCCATTGTGCCTATAGGAGGCCACCACACAATCTACCAGGGGATATACTCACAGTCCGTGAGCCGATACCAGATAACCGGCCAGGGAGAGCCAAACTGGATGAACATCCTGATCGGGGACTGTGTTGGCGGGCAAGGCGGCGGCACCCAGCACAGGCAGCCTCCAGAGCGGGACGGGCACTGGGAGAAGATGGAATGTGATGAGTGAACTAGGAAAGGAGAGAGTGTAAAGACTTGAACAATTGGACAGAAGATTGAAAAGTAATGATGTACAATAGAAAATAAACAAGAGCAAGTAAGACACAGTGCAACAGAATTAAGATGGGAATAAAAAGTGAACGTGCCAGAAACCAAGGTGGGGAAGGTGACCAGAGAAGGATTGGTGAAGGTGCTGGGGAGACCAGGTTACCTGTCTGTTGAAGAGATAAACCAAACACCGCGAGGTGAGTGCTGCCAGACCCTGTGATTACCCCGCTCAAACGGAGGCCGCCCATATATAGACGCCGCCACCCAGCACGCCAGCAACGTCACGCACGCCGGCAGGTGAAGGGGGAGGCACCCGCCACCGGCGCAATCCTGTGCCGCTAGGAGTGATGACAACCCCCATACTGCCGACGAGTTTGGTAGACCCCGCCCCTCCCATAGTGCGACCTATCAAGCACACGTGGGGCAGGGGTGGCGTGACGTCAACACACAGAGTGGATCACCCACCCCCCCAAAGAGAGGGGGGAGGGAGGGACGAAGCGCAGTGCGTGTTGCAGCCCCCGGCCAGGATGACACCAGGTGACAACCCCCGCCGGACCCCCAGTACCAGCACACGACCATGAGTAGAAGTGAGAGAGCTAGCAATAATGGTCAATATAAAACCGTTAGGACAACAAACATGCTTCCATCCCTGTTAAATTGGAAATCCAGGGGTTGGGGGAACGGGACTTTATATGAAGCTGGTTTGGCCTGGTAAGGCCGATGCTTCCATCCCTAAACTATATGTATATAAATAAAATTGCAAATATTGCAAGAAAATAATTTTGGGACTTTATATGAAGCATGTGGTTGTCATATGGTACCATTGATGGATATCAATAACCAGGTAAGTTAGGTAAAATGTTTTTATTGTATATGGATAATTGAGTAGTATATCTATGGTCACAAACGTGATCCAAGGTAATATCTGTGGTCATAAAGAGATCCAAAGTAACAAAGTGTAACACACATTATACAATATACATCATACATTTAAACAATATACATGCAATACAATAAATTGGGGGGGTGGGTGATCCACTCTGCGTGTTGACGTCACGCCACCCCTGCCCCACGTGTGCTTGATAGGTCGCACTATGGGAGGGGCGGGGTCTACCAAACTCGTCGGCAGTATGGGGGTTGTCATCACTCCTAGCGGCGCAGGATTGCGCCGGTGGCGGGTGCCTCCCCCTTCACCTGCCGGCGTGCGTGACGTTGCTGGCGTACTGGGTGGTGGCGTCTATATATGGGCGGCCTCCGTTTGAGCGGGGTAATCACAGGGTCTGGCAGCACTCACCTCGCGGTGTTTGGTTTATCTCTTCAACAGACAGGTAACCTGGTCTCCCCAGCACCTTCACCAATCCTTCTCTGGTCACCTTCCCCACCTTGGTTTCTGGCACGTTCACTTTTTATTCCCATCTTCATTCTGTTGCACTGTGTCTTACTTGCTCTTGTTTATTTTCTATTGTACATCATTACTTGGAATATGATATAGGAGCTGTGCTTCCTATGACCATTTTGCTAAAAACTGTAAATTTGCCATCAAGTTCACAGAATGCAGTAGTAACAAACACGTTACAGCTATGCATCCTGCTCCACTTCCAGACAATCCACAGCAGTCATCTGCATTGGACCCTGCATCAAATCATGGCGGGGAGCAACAAGGCCATGCTCCAGCCACTACAAACATCTCTTCTTCGTATAATGAAGTCTGTGGAGAAGGATCAAGCCACAAAGGCTGTGCCAAGGTATGTCTAGTCAAAATGGGGAGTGTGCTGTTACACTTATCATGTAAACATAATACTATGCATAGTTATAGTAATGTTTGTATGGTTGGTACACTGCCATCTTGTGGTTGTTTTGGATATTGCATTATCCTATTCTGTTTTCTAAGTGTGCTCCCTCCCATCTTCTGAGGTAATTTTCTTTTCCTGGTTCATCTGTGATGTAACTTCCTCTTCCTGTGTCCTCTCTGTTTCATGAGGAAGAATATGGCCACACATTTGTAGGCCACATACATTCTGCTAGCATCCAGTAACACATTATCATGTTTTGACCTGCAGATACCATCTTTCAACCATCTGCCACATTTGTTGTACCTGCTATTTGCAATAATTATATGCTTATCGAAGAATCAGTGCCTGGTGAGTTCAAGCTATCTGATAAAGACTGTCCGCAGTGATTATATCTGCTTATACAGGCCAGGCATCGAAGTCTCAGCAAGGGATACGTCACTATTACAACAGTTAGAGTCAGAATACAATGGTATGTAAGTATTCTATAATATTATGTTGTGGAATTTCAAACATCACACACTAGTTAACTAGTTGTTTATTTTAATTCAATTGTGCTCTGGAAAAATAAACACAGCTGCCTTAGGTGGGTGGTAGGTTGTCTGAGATTTTAACTCATAACTTGAGTGCGTTGGAGACACCTGAGCAGACCACCAAGCCATTGTGCTAACTACATTGAGACCTGCATAATAGTGTAGTATGATTAATGAATGAACATAAATAATTACTGATTTATAGTCACCTAAAAAACAAACAAACATACAACAAATATGTAACTGTAAATTTTTAATACATGTGACTTTACAGAATAGCAGACATTACTCTGCAATACTCATTCATAACTGCATTTGTTAGCAAAAGAAGAAACAAACTAGGAATACTAACTGCAATAGACATCAATAGATGCACACGAGGTAGAGCACATCTCACATAAAAATGTTTTATTCACATACATGGATCATGGTTGCAGTGCAGTGCTATATAATAACTTGGTAGCAATTGGCACTTGCAGATCACGGAATCGCCGATTCGGAATTTAAAAAGTCAAGTTCGCCTAGTTGAAGTCTTAATTAGCTTAAATGTAGAGCACCCAGTACTTCCCAGGAATCTTAGTAAATCAACCCCATAGAGTGAGAATTAAGTTTTGCTAAAGTCAGGGTTAGAGCAAAACATACCTGTTGGAATACAATTTTCATGTATTTTGAGCAATAACTACATCAGCCAGTAGATGCTCTATAGAAAAGTCTATGTCTTTGCTCTGTATATTAAAGTTTCCTGTTCCTGTCTGCAGTTAAGTAGCAAAGCCTGTGTGGACTGTGCACTGTCTGTCTATTCTGTAGCACTATATACAGAATTTCTTACAAGTTATCTGCCCAGGCATAGCCCAAACACCCATTCAGATGCCCAGTCATAGCCAGCTACAGCAAAATAAGTGCAAGATACAGCAACCGAAAGAAGACTGCAAGAGAATAACAGAAAATGGCAGTAACACGGCTGCAACAAAGCTTTCATTTACAAATCTGAAAAACCAGAACTATCGCTCTTGGAAATTCAAGATGAAAATGCTGCTAACATGAGAACGTACGTGCAAATGTATAAATTAAGTCAAGCCAGAACACTTTTCAGGTGAGTGGATAACAAAAGACCAAAAATCTCAGCACAATCACTCATGGTATAGAAGGTGATCAGATCATACATACACTATATTACCAAAAGTATTGGGACACCTGCCTTTACACGCATATGAACTTTAATGGCATTCCAGTCTTAGTCTATAAGGTTCAATATTGGCTGTCCACAAGGTTTAATGCCTGACCTCACAAATGCACTTCTGGAAGAATGGTCAAATATTCCTATAGACTCACTCCTAAACATTGTGGACAGCTTTCCAAGAAGAGTTGAAGCTGTTATAGCTGCAAAGGGTGGGCCAACACAATATTGAACCCTACGGACTAAGACTGGGATGCCATTAAAGTTCATGTGTGTGTTAAGGCAGGCATACCAATACTTTTTGTAATATACGTATATGTAAGTGTGAAACTGCTAAAGAAATGTGGGAAGGATTACAAAAGGTGCATGAAAAAGCTAATCTCGGGGGGCACATGCGCGCAGCGGCACCGAGCGGTCAGGCTAATGTGAAGCTCCGCTCCTCTCCGAGACACTAGCGGGGACCCAGACCGCCTGGGGCTCCCTATACAACACCCGCTGATAGGGTAGCCACCGCAGCACCTGGGGACCATGCAGAATGGTCCTAGGTGTCACCAAATAAAAGTTCCGCTCGTGGAACATTCGTGAGGCCTTACAGCGGCCAGGACCCAAGATGGCACTGGCTCCTATACCACAGCCAGGTGCGCCGTGCTCGCTTAAACAGACCAAACAGTCCCAGCAATCGCCACAGGTACGGCACAGCGGTGGGCCTGACTCAGATTCTGATGCTGGGAGCACACACACAGTGAGGAAATCAGACATCTTTACCAGATTTGAAGCTATGCTTCAGAAATCCCTGCAACATACATCTGACAACATTACTGAAAAGCTCACAAAGGAGATCAGGGAGCTTGGCCATAGAACGGCCGAGCTGGAGGTCAGAGTGGACGATATGGAGTGCAATGTACAAAATAACTCCGCAGAAATTGAGAACCTCAAAGAGGAGAACCTAAATCTGCAAGCCAAGCTTGAGGATATGGAGAATAGGGCCAGAAGGTCCAATATCAGGATCCGCGGAGTCCCAGAAAGAGTCATTGACTTGCAATCGACCGTGACAGCGCTTTTTCAGGAGCTTCAGCCTGCTATTCCAGTGGAATGGGTGGAGATGGACAGGATTCACCGAGCCCTGGCCCCGTGCAAGTAGAATGGTCCCCCACGGGACATTATTGCAAAGTTCCACTACTATCGCAGCAAGGAACAGTTGCTCGCAGTGGCTAGGGGCAAAGATCCCCTCTCCTTTCAAGGAATTACGTACCAGCTTTTCCCCGACTTATCTCCTATAACCATTGCTAAAAGAAAGACACTGAAACCCCTGCTGCACACCCTTCAACAGCATAAAGTCAACTACTACTCGGGTTTTCCATTCTCAGTGCAATTCACCTACAAAGAAGCGAACACTTGTCGCTCGGCCAAGTTGCAGTCAGTCCTCCAAGATTTAGACCTCCTGAGCAATGCTCAGGCCACGAACAATTCACGCAGGCGCTCCGCCTCTAGATCACCATAGAAGACCTCCCACGCCACTCATCATCCCGAGGCCCCACAGCGCAGCTTTCATAAGAGAAGCAGTTTCGATAAAGAAACAAACGTTGAGGAGGACTCTATGGATTGATATTCCTATTTTGATACTCCTACCTATTAATGCCCAGTCGAGGCATTGTTCACTCCTCCCACCATCTTTGATGCCCACGCCGATCGTCCTTGGACTTTTTGCTCCGGATCCCATGCATCCCCTATTCACCCCTATGATTTTTACCTTATCCCTCATTATTTGACGGGCTCTGGCGGCGCCCACCATGACTCTGTCAGCTTGTCTGTCCCTCTTTCCGGGCCTCATGAGTTCCTTGTTTAACCTGTACCTTTTTGTTTTTTTTCAGGCCCTTTGGTTTGGAACTTTAGTCGCAATGTGTCCCAGGATGTTTAAGGAGCCCCTGATATTTGGACTCTTATACAAGATGTCCTTGCTTTTTCTTTTTTTGTGTCTCTCGGACAGGAATACTTGCTCCCCCTTTTTCTGTCTTTATTTATTATGCGAGGCACCTTGGACAGGCACGGGGCCTCAAAGGGGATACTTTTTATTCCCTTTGACATCCCCCCCCTCCTCTTTTTTGTTGTTTTTCATGTTGTGTTTATGAATATAGCTGAATTTTTTACTTTGTGTTCTTCTTTCTTTTTCCTAGATCTACTTTCCTTTTTTTCCCTTGCCGGCTGGCGGAGGTGGTATGAGGACAGAGGGGCGCTCGGGAGTGGCAGATATCTGTATATCGAATATATAATTCCCTTATGGCCCCCCTGAACATTTGCACCCTGAATGTTCATGGATTCAATACGCCCCAGAAACACTCCAAGGCACTGAGGTTTTTATCAGCTAAGAAAATGCATATATTATGCTTGCAGGAAACTCACTTTACCCCTAAACATGCCCCTAAATTTCTCCACACCTCTTATCCGCAGTTTTTCATGGCCTCAGCCCCCACTAAACAGCGAGGCACCCTCATTGCATTCCACAGAACTGTCCCCTTTAACCTCAGACACCAAATAAGTGACCCTGAAGGTAGATACCTTCTTCTTACTGGCCACCTGGCGGACACAGCAATAACTTTGGTGTCCTATTATGCCACAAATCGGAACCCAATCCCCTTCCTCAATCACCTCCTCAACACTATCAAACAACACTAGTTTGGTACAGTCATTATATGTGGGGACTCAAACCAAGTGGTCTCCCCTTTTTTGGATAAATCGCCCCCCTCCCTGTCGCACCGTTCCACCAAACTGTCTCTACAACAGCTCTTAGCTAAATTTTTCCTGGCAGACAATTGGCGGGAGCTCAACCCTTCTATTAAATCATTCACTTTCTATTCCCATCCCCATGCCATGTTCTCGCGTATAGATCATGTATTTATGGCCTCCAGTATGCTCCCGGAAGTTTTATCGTCTTCTATTATCCCTTTCCCCTGGACTGACCATTCAACGGTATGCACAACTGTCTCCTCTCTGGTTCCTAGAGCACAGGACACTACGTGGAGCGTTAATGACTCTATTCTCACCCATCCCTCCTATAGCCAGGACATTGAATCAGCCCTTACCGAGTATTTTGCCACTAACTCTTCAGCCGATATTTCAGTGCTAACCCTTTGGGAAGCGCATAAGCCGGTTATACGTGGTAAGCTAATTCAGCAAATGTCCATGGTGAAGCGGGAACGTAAAACTCAGTTTGCTAAATTGGAAGCCAATTTCACCCATTGCTATGAAGCTTTCCAAGACAACCCCTCCCCTACCACTAAAATGAATCTGGATAGGGCACGCCTGGAGCTTGATCTTTTCCTAACGGACTCAGTTCGGTGCTTTCTGTGGTCTTTGGCGCTGGTGCGCACGCCTGTGGGCGTTCGCGCACTTGCCGGAAGCTGCACTAAACAGCGTTACTTAAGCTTCCTGTGCCCTACAGCCAGTGCTGTCTGATCTACAGCGTTTAGTGTGTATTCCTGAGTAACCTGTGATCTGATTACCTGTTCCTGTGACCCAGCTTGCCTTGACCCTGCTGATTTCTGCCTGCACCGACCCCCGGCTTGCCTACTACCACTCTCCTGCCTGATACTTTTGTACCTCTGCTGCCTGCCTGTTGATGACCCTGCCTGGACCCGACCACCCACCAGCCTGCTCCTTCTGTACCGCACCGCCAGCCTGTTCACAACCTGACCTGTACGACCACGCTTCAGTTGCACGAGTGCACCAACGGACTTTCTACCATAACCAGTGACCCAGTCCGACCCTCGTGCCACCCTGCACCCCCGAGCCACCTGTCTGCTCTACCAGGGGCTCCCGAGTCAGAGTAGTAAGGGAGGTTGCCTACTGCATAAGTTAGACTCTTCCACCAGGTACGTGACAGTATCAGACAGCCATGTCCAAGTCTGCACAGGGGTCCTCTCCTACGAATGAACTCTGTATACACTTGCCCGGCCTTACTCGGGTGGTGAAGACCATTCAAGATGATTACAAGCGCCTGGAAGGCCGAGTCCTGGAGCTCTCCGCAACCCACATATACAGGTCCGACCTGCTTCCTGGTCACATCCTCAACACTCTGCCTATGGAACCCGAGGTACCTCTACCTGAATGGTTCGCGGGGGACCGTAAGAAATTCTGGGCTTTCCGCATCTCATGCAAATTATATTTCGCTCTCCAACCCCGCACCTTCTCCCAAGAAGCCATCAAAGTGGAACTGGTCCTTTCCCTCCTCCAGGATGAGCCCCAGGCCTGGGCTCATTGGCTACTTGAGCTGAAGACCCCAGAAACCTTGCGTGCTTCTTCCTGGCCAGAGCATGATTATATGAAGACCCGCACCAAGCCGCCAAAGCGGAAGCTGCGCTCCATGCACTCCAGCAGGGCCGCCGCATGGCGGAGGACTACGTGGCTGAATTTTGGCACTGGAGCGCAGACACTGCATGGAACTCCGCAGCCCTCTGCCTCCAGTTCCGGTTGGGTCTGTCCGAGCAAGGATGAGTTAGCTTGTTTGGATTTTCCCCAGACCTTGGACGCTCTGATTGATCTGGCCGTCCAGATTGACCTCCGGGAGCGCAGCTCCAAAAGATTGGTCACCCCCTGTGCCGGTCCTCACAGAGAGACAGAGGCACGTGACCCATGATCTGTGTCTATACTGTGGAGTTCCTGGACACATGGTGCGATCCTGCTCAGCCAAGCGGGGTAAGGGCTCCTACCTCATCAAGGGGGAGGTTCTGTCCTTGCCAAGCCCTAAGACTCACTTGGTGCTCCCCGTCACTCTGCAGCTGCCTGATGGAGACATCCCGATCCGGGCAATTATATACTCTACGGCTTGCAGCTGTTTTGTGGATCTTATTTTCGCAGCCCAGCACCAGATTTCTCTCAAACGCAAAGCCCACCAGAGGCCATCCACCTGGCCGATGGGTCCACCCTTAAATCGGGCACGGTTACTCACAAGACTGTCCCTCTTCCAGCCCAAACACCAGATGGTCATTCAGCACTACTACTGTTGGACGCCATTGCGTCCCCTCTTTTCCCTGTCATCCTCGGGCTCCCTTGGCTTTGGGCACACTGCGCACACATCGACTGGGTCACTAGCAACGTTCAATTCACGTTCTCCTACTGCCTCCTCCACTGCTTCCAGCAACCTCGGGATCCTGCCCTTACTGTACCTTGTCCAGATTCTGACCCTGATGCAGAGACCCGCTTGACCGTCCCCACTGAGTACCACAAATTCCTGAACGTATTAACAAGAAGGGGGCGGATGCAGGGGCGTAACAATAGGGGTTGCAGGGGTTGCAATTGCAACCAGGCCCCATGGTCCAGGGGGCCCATGTGCCTCCCTTGTACACCTGAATAGGAGGGATGGCGGGGGTGGCATTTAGAGGACCCAATCTCCTCCATTTTCCTCTATCCAGTTTACTTGTCTTCTGCTGTTCCCAGGGCCCCTGTGTGCTTCCCTGGTCCCCCTGGGGCCTGCTGCAGAACTTGTGAAAGGGCCCCACTGCAGTACCGTAATAAAGGGACCCACGATGGGAGTAAAGGGCCCCAGGATCAGTGGGAAGAGGGAAGGGCCCTGGCCAGGGGTCAGGGGGCCCTTCATAATTTATTGCACCGGGGCCCTGAAGGTTCTAGTTACGCCTCTGGGCGGATGTCCTGCCACCACAATGACCCTATGATTGTCCAATTGAGTTATTACCAGGGGCAGAGGTGCCTTTCGGCAGGATATACCCACTTTCTGAATTGGAGCTAGCAGCCCTTAAGGTCTACCTGGATGACAATCTGAAGAAGAGATTCATCCAACCCTCTACATCTCTCACCGGTGCCGGAATATTCTTAGTCAAAAAAAAGGACAAGACCTTAAGACCCTGCATTGATTACCTCAATAAGATCACGGTCAAGAACCGCTACCCCTTGCTCCTAGTCCCGGAGCTATTTCAAAGACTCGGTTCGGCCACGGTCTTCTCTAAATTAGGCCTCAGAGGGGACTATAATCTCATCCGCATCAGGGAAGGACATGAGTGGAAGACGGCCTTCCGAACCCGATTTGGTCACTATGAATGCTTGGTCATGCCGTTCGGGCTGTGCAACGCCCCAGCCACCTTTCAACATCTTGTCAACAACGTTTTCCGGGACTTCCTTGACCTATTCGTAGTGTTGTATCTTGATGATATCCTTATATTTTCTTAGCCCCTGGAAGAACACGTAGACATGTCTAACATGTAGACATGTTAAGAGCGTGCTGAGCCACTTTCGACAGCATGGATTATACGCTAAGGCTGAGAAGTGCGCATTTGAATGTTCAAGCATCTCCTTCCTGGGCTTCATTCTTTCTGTTTCTGGCATAACCATGGACCCCCAGAAGGTCTCCACTATTGTAGAGTGGCCAGCACCTACCGACAGGAAAGCGCTTTGTTGGCTTCGCCAATTTCTATCGAAAGTTTATCAAGGGGTTCTCAGCTGTCATCGCCCCCATCACCCAGTTAACAAAGCAGAACACACACTTCCTTTGGACTTCTGAGGCCCAGGTGGCATTTCAGTTGCTCAAGAAACTCTTCACCTCCGCAACAGTTCTAAAACATCTGGACCCTACTCTACCTTATATTCTGGAAGTAGACGTGTTCGAGACAGTGGTGGGAGCAGTACTTTCTCAAAGGCAGGGCCTAAAGCCGCTCTTCACCCCATTGCCTTCTTCTCCCAGAAGTTGACACCTCCGGAGAGAAACTATTATGTGGGAGACAGAGAATTGCTTGCTATTAAATCCGCCCTGCAGGAATGGCGGTATCTGCTAGAGGGAGCCTCACATCCAGTTCTAGTTTTCATCGATCATAAAAACCTGGAATATCTGCGCACAGCCAAGAGACTAAAACCTCGTCAGGCTCGCTGGGCCCTCTTCTTCGTGCGGTTCCAGCTCCACATCACGTACAGGCCCGGGTCGAAAAATGTGAAACCAGATGCCCTCTCAAGGATGTTTCACAAGACAGGGGAGACTCCCCCACCTGACACGATCCTCCCTTCTCAAAGCTTTCTATTAACCCAAGAGGATCTCCTCGCCCAAATCAGACGGTCCCTTGCCTGGTCCTCCATCTCACAGGACCCCAGGCTAACCCAGCACGACGGGTTGTGGTGGTATGATGCAAGGATCTTTGTCCCTGAGTAACAACATCTGGCAGCCCTGGAGCTATGCCATGACCACAAATTAGCAGGACATTTTAGTGGTTGTAAGACTGAGGAACTACTCGCACGCTCGCTCTGGTGGCCTCTGGTTGACAAGGACTGTAAAGAATATGTTAAGGCCTACCCCACCTGTGCTCACAACAAGGTGGACAGGACCAAAGCCTGGGGGCTGCTAAATCCTCTGCCTGTCCCTGAACGCCCGTGGTCACATGTTTCCATGGACTCTATAGTGGAATTGCCCCCGTCTGCAGGATTCTCCACCATCTTTGTGGTAGTAGACCGTCTCACTAAGATGGCACATTTCATCCCCCATGAAGTGCACACCTACTGCTAACCAAACTGCAGAAACCTTCATCAGAGAGATAGTCCATCTCCACGGAAACCCGAGCAACATCGTATCTGATCGGGGAGTGCAGTTTACGTCTCGGGTCTGGAAAGCCCTCTGCTCTCTGTTGGCAATTGAATTAGCGTTCTACTCCACTTACCACCCACAAATCAGACGGAAAGAAGGAACCAGACCTTAGAGCAGTCCCTCAGGTGCTATTCTTCATTCTCTCAGGATGACTGGGTCTCCCTGCTGCTGGTAGCCGAATTTGGCTGTAATAACTCGGTTCACTCAGCCACCAATCAGTCACCGTTCTGCACGAATCTCGTCTACCATCCCTCCTTCTTGCCAGAGCGGGTACCAGAAAGTATGGTGCCTGCTGTACAAGACATTGCTGGCTTCCTTGTGGAAAACAACAAGCTCCTGCGAGAGACATTATCCCAGTTGCAGGAATGCAACAAGCGAGCTTTTGACAAAGGGAGACGAGGGGAGTTGGACCTGCAACCGGGCGAGCAAGGTTGGTTAGCCACTAAGAACTTAAAATTGTCCTGCCCCTCAAAGAAGCTGGAACCAAAATTCAGCCCCTTTCCTGTCAAGAAGAAGAATAACAGGGTGGCGTATTAGTTAAGCCTCTCTCCTTCTTTTCGGGTACACCTGGTGTTTCATGTATCTCTGTTGAAACCCGTAACCAAGGACCACTTTCTGGGGAGGAGAACGGCTCCACCTGAACCAGTTGTAGTGGATGGTGAGGAAGAGTACGAGGTCGAGACAATCCTCGACTGCAGAGTGAGAGGGGGTGTGACACAGTTCTTGATTAAGTGGAAGGGGTACGGACCAGAAGAAAACTCCTGGGAACCTGAGAAATACATCCACGCCAAAGAACTTGTCAAGGCCTTTTGGAGGAATCACCCTGAGCTGAAGGCCCGGCTGGGCATCCGGAGGCTGCCCCTTGGGGGGGCAATGTCAGAGAAGATTGGTGCTTTCTGTGGTCTTTGACGCCGGGGTGGGCCTGTGCGTGTTCGCGCGCACGCGTCGGAAACGGCGCTAAACATTGTTTCTTAAGCTTCCTGTGCCCTGCAGCCAGTGCTGTCTGATCTACAGCATTTAGTGTGTGTTTCCGAGCAACCTTCAATCTGATTATCTGTTCCTGTGACCCGGCTTGCCTTGAGCCTGTTGATTTCTGCCTGCACCGACCCCCGGCTTGCCTACGACCACTCTCCTGCCTGATCCTTTTGTACCTCTGTTGCCTGCCTGTTGACGACCCTACCTGGACCCAACCACCCACCAGCCAGCTCCTTCTGTACTGCACCGCCAGCCCCTTCATGACCCGGCCTGTATATACACGCCTCAGTTGCACGAGTGCACCAACTGACTTCCTACCATCACCAGTAACCCAGTCCGACCCTCGTGCCATCCTGCACTCCTGAGCCACCTGTCTGCTCTACCAGGGTGTGAATGAGGGTAGTAAGGGAGGTTGCCTACTGCATAAGTCAGACTCTTTTACCAGGTACGTGACAGCGGGACTCTGCCTGGTTCGTCACCAGGAGAGGCATTTTTCTCTGGAGTCGGGATGCAAGTGCTCAGTGTTCCATCCTGTCCATTTTCCCAGCCCCTCTCTCACTCCACCAGTTGTCCAATGCCACATGCCGCCTCCTATTTGTGTCTGCCCAACCCCGCCCAAATTCCAACCCCCTGCATGCAATGCCCGCAATGAGCGGTGATCGGTGTTTTGTGAGCAGCTGGGCGGGAGATATGAAGCAATAGCTGCTATAGCTGCCTAAGCCACCTAAAGGGGAACCAGCCTGAGAGGAGGAAGGCATAATTGGTGAGTAAAAATGTTGCACATAACAAAACCCCTGTCTCCCCCCCACCACCTTTTGCACTGCCCCTTCCCCCATCTCTCCATTCTCTCTCCCCTTCTCACTTGCTCCTCTACCCCTTCCACACTCTTTCTCCTCTTTCATCCCCCTTTCCCCCACTTCTTTTTCTCTCTCCCCTCTTTTGCCCCACCCTCTCTCTCATCCCTTTTCTCTCTTCCCCCTCTCTCTTTCTCCCCTCTTCTCTTTCTCTCTCTTTCTCCCCCTCTCTCTCATCACCCTCTCTTTCTCCCCTCCCATTTTCCCTTTCTCCCCTTTTCTCTCTCATTCCCCTATTTCCCCCTTTCTCTCCTCTCCCTCTTCCCTTTCTCTCTCTCGCACCTCACACTACCCCCCCCGTTCCTCCCTTTCATCCTCCTATCTCTCCTCTTTAGCATCCCCTTCTTTCTGCGCCCTTATTTTCCCATCTCCCTCCCCTTTTGCTCTCTCTCTTTCTCCCCACTCCATATCTTTTCTCCCCCCTTTCGCTCTCTCTCTCTCCCCTTCTCTCTTTTCTCTCTTCCCCCCCTTCCACCCCCTCTCTTTTTCTGCCCATCCTCCCTCATCCCACTTTCTCAATCTTTGCCTCCCTCACCCTCACCAACTCTTTTTTCCCATTTCTCTCTCTCCTGTATCTCTCTTCTGGTTATATACAGACCAGTGTGTATAATGTACAGAATGGTGTCAGGGTACAGACTGGTCTGTATATAATGTACAGTATGGCTTACAAGTAATGTACAGTCTGTACCCTGACACCATACTGTACATTATATACAGATTGGTCTGTATCCTGACACCAAACTGTACATCATATACAGACCAGTGTATATAACATACAGTATGGTGTTGGGGGTAGGATGACACCATGTTTTGCCGCACCAAGTGACATCAACCCTAGTGACACCATTGGTACTGCCTATAAGAGAAGTAAAGTAATGGCCAGTGAAGGGGGGGCTTGGGTGGCCATCGGGATTGGCTGGCTGGCCGGTAGGGCTGTTTTGTCTGGCCGGTATGGGAGAGACCTGTCATCCGCACTGCCCATCACCTTACTTCATAATGCGCAACCCGGCTCAGCCTCAGCGCCGCTGCATTGCTAAAAGGCAGCCAATGGCTGTGCAGTGATGATGGTTTCTGAAATTCCAGCCAATGAGGCTGAAGCAATGTTCCTGCATGATGTTAGCCCTCCCACTTCAAAAAGTTTTTTATACTTACAGTGGAATGTTTTTACTTATTTTTTTTGCACAATTGGCACAATTGCGTATAGTTTATATACTGTTTTTGTGCGTGTTTGCAAAATGAAAGTGGGTCGGTCTGGATGAAGTCTAGGACCAAAATTTTGTCCCAGTCCAGCCCAGACCTTATCTTTACAGCAGTAAGAGAGAAAAAAGCTGTAGGCAGGGAAGGGCAGCTGTCTTGAAAAGGAAATTGTGTTTTTGCCGTGTTGCCCTCAAATATGCATAAAAGGAAAATCCTGCCTCTGCATAATGGTATTTTTCCCAGCTTCCCATGTGCTTTTTTCACAATCCTTTGCTTGGAAGCCTTGAAAGTGGCCAGAATTTATTTTTAAGACTTCATAGACTTCATTAGAAAGGTACTCACCTCCCACCACCCCCACCCATGTTTTTTTCCCTTTCACTGGTAGTGTTGAATGATCTTCAAAAGATATAATCACCCGTACATAAAATTCAGCTTTGCTTGGATCCATGACTGTGATTCGCTGTTCTGAGTGCAAGTGGCCACACCAATGATGTGCCAGACCACTGTCTTTGGTGAGATAGGTTCTGCTTTAAAATGGTTATAAACCTCAGGCATGAAAAATGAACGAAGCACATCCCTCTATAATGTGCACTAACCTAAATCCAAAGCACCAAGTCTTGTTCTTCTCTGATCTCTCCTCTCTCTGCTATCTGCATGACTCACTCCTAATCAATTAGGCCAACACCACAGCCTCCTGAGAAATGACCCTTCCCTCTCCAGCACACAGCAGGTGACTCGTAGACCAAGCTCTGTGTTTTTCTCTATGAGACTGTTAGAAGGGGTTGTGTCCCCTCTCTCCGTCACCTATCAGATTACACTCAGCTATGTGCTCTAGCTCTGCGGTGGGTTTGACATCAGATTCCCACCTCTGCTTTCTACAGTTGAGAGATGCTATGTAAAATGTGTTTTGGAAGACTGTAAAGGATAGAGGTTAGCAGAGACACAGGTATAACTCATGTTGGAGGATTTGCTTCACCTCAGCATCTTCAGTGGGTATATGTAAGGGTTTGCAACCACAAGTTTTGGATGAAGGCCTCATGCACACTGGGCGTTTTTACAGCCACTGTTTTGGGCGTCAGACTTTTTTTTAACTGCCTCTAAACTCCCCTTCATGTTATCTTATGTTTTCATGCACAGATAAGCTTTTAGCAGCATTTTTTGGCAGGAGAGTTTAGTTGCAGAAAAAAACCCCTCTGGCAGAGCATTCTGGAACAACAGCGTTTTGGCAGAAAAACAACTGACAGCTCTTAAACGTTGCTAAACACCAGTATTCAGCATTTAGCAGAGTTTTATCTTTCTGTTGGGAAGCAGAGGCAGCCTCTGTCCTTTACAACCAGTGAATAGCTGGTTGCTAAGGAGTGGGCCGGGAAGCACAAAGGATTATTTAACAGAATGTAAAAAAAAAAAAACGGGGGCGTGGCCTGACGTCGGCTCGAGCAGACGTGCTCTGAGAGAGTTCCGCCGACCACCGATCTAATCACCAGGAATCCGACTGCTGGGCAGTGAGGTGAGGCTCCAAACCACCATAGCCTTTACCCCCAGACTCCACGCTACATTTTAAGCCCTTTCTCGGGCCGATCGCTGGCAGTCACCCGCGCGGCCGAAAATCGAGGCCGCGGCTTTGCGGCCTACACGCGCCGGAACGGGCGGCACGGACCGGCGGCTACTCAAACCTCCCTCCACTGCCCTGTTGCCCTGCTGACACCCCAGACCCAAGCAGAGGCATACTGAGCTACCCCAAAAGGCTTCTCACACAAAAAAAAAGCAAAAAGAGAAGACCAAGAGACATTCAAGCCCAGACCTCCTCCATAATGGAGGCCTAAGGGAACCCAGGCGCAGGACCCAGCGGTGTGCACTCTCTGCACGGGGAGCATAAGATACCTACAAAATGGGGAAGAATAATGACACCCCTCCCCAATCCCGCTCCAGATCTCCAAGAGACAACGAAACACTAGGGGGGCTCAACATACCAGAGATGTTCAGATCCCAACCACGTGAAGCCCAGGCTCACACACGGGCCTCCACAGCTTCCGCACCCCCCACTCGTACCCCCAGTCCAACCCCTCAAAATGGGCATACGACATCCCAACCTTCTGCCTTTTCTACATACCCGCAACCCTGCCACCCCCAGCCACTAAACCTGCAAGACCTCAAAACGGTGGCAGATGATATTAAATCAGCACTAGCAGCAGCCATCACAGACCTGAAACAAGGCCTGCAAATCGTAGCCAACCGCATAGACAGCATTGAATCTACCT
>BLSH010262588.1:1772180-1788444 GCA_018402905.1 Glandirana rugosa
GAACCCTACCCTATTCCCCACCACACTCTATGAGGTTTTCACGATTTTGTGTTAAGAGAGCGAGTTGTTATCGTTGTGTCAGTAAAGTGAGTGTCGACCCTTGTCACCGTATCCAACATTTTGTCCATATCGATCTGCCCTTGTTAGATATCCAAGTACCGACCCCTAGCACATCATCGAAATTCCTCGCCGTGTCTTTCCTCCGAGATGAGTGTGTTAGGACCTTGTCCTAATCAATGATCCACGTCGGAGGATATGTCATTAGGTCGCAGGTCTGGACGCTGGATTACTGTATAGGAGGCTGCACCTAGTAACTAATCCTGTTCCAGGATTGTGTGAGTAGAGCCTCCTTTCTGTGCCGCTCCTTAAAGCTACTACACGATCCCCAGCCATGAACCTATAGATTGTTCCCGTCTAGCTATACCTGTTTTACAACCTATGCCACTGTTCCCAGCTGTGAGTGAAATGACTGTGTTGCTATTGTTGAGCGAGAGAATTGTGTTTTAGCACTTTTGGAGTATCTCACACCACCCCTTATCCCATCCCAAGTTATACTAGCAATAAAATATAAAAAGACAACCCCCTAGACTGTTCAGTGAGCGGGAGTGAATGGAATGTTGTTGTGTGCCTGGCTGCCTCTGCACTGTTTGGAGAAGAACCTAAGCGGTTACTGTGGGGGTAGCGCTACACTGGCTAACATTGCCTCTGTTAGGGGCTTGTTTGCTCTAGTTCAGGTAATTCACAGGTTGCATTTATATGATTTGTGATTGCAAAAGTAACCATTCCCATGATTACAAAACTTGGACACTATCAATTTCAATGTAAGATTGTATATTGACCCACATTTTCATTGCAGCTATCCCCTGTTGTCTACAGGTACATATTCAAGAACTTTTTGAAAGATTCAGATTCCATTGAGGCTGAATATCTGAAATCCTTTTGCCTGAATATTTCCTTGATGAATAAAAAAAAAGTTTTTCGTCTTGTTGTTATAATTTACATTCAAATATATTCCTAATTTCTTGAATATATCACAATTTCACAGCGGTGTTTGAAATTAGCATTGTACTGAAAACAAGTTTGGTCTGCCTTCAAGTAATAGAGCTTCAAATTGGAAGTCTTTATTTGCAAAACAGTTGAGTAATTAATGTAAACTTTAAATGTTCAGCCTTACATTTCATTTCTTTACTATGAGTTTCTGTCTGATATTGTGCCACTTCACCATTCCATTACACAAGTATAGTTTAAAATAAGGTTAAAATCAGTAAACAACTATTCATGATTTCCAGGGGCAGTCCTTGATTGTGAAGTCCCTAAAATATTTTTCACTAAAATGCCCCCATGTTTTAACACTGACCAACTGTTCAAAAGAAATCTTCTTGAACTGCAAGTTAGATTCTACTACTATCATCCAGTTATAATCTAAAGCATCTTTGACATTAATACTATTCATTTGTCTTTGAAACATAAATTATGGATATCGTTTTTTATTTTTTTTTTATTTTGCATTTTTAGGTGACGCATACATTTCTAAGTCATTAGAAACAATATAATTAGATTTATGTCAAAACTGTGGATGGAGAAACTATTCACAGGTTTCCATGGTATCTCCTTATTCCCTAGGTGGTAGAAATGCTACTTCTATGATATCTTTTCCATTGATAATAAGGGAGCAATGTGTGGCTGATCTTGCACGTGAGGGTGAGGGAGTAAGAATGAGCTTCAGGAAAATAGCAAGCAAATGCAGCCATTTATCGCTATAGCAAATGACTGACAATAATGCACCTCCTGGTCTCTGAATTGTAGACGGGTCAATCATAAGGTTTTTCCTATGTTCCAGCCCCTCCCTGCAAAAGTCAGAATTCCCAGTAGCCGTTTGTCAGTGTGAGTCTTGGAGTAGATCGGGAGAGATTACAGATGGAGAGATATACTACTTTACAGTGCTGTTGAGTAGTTATATTATACAACCTAAAGGTCAGGGTTTCCCCACATCCAATTTTCATGACAGGCAAGGGTGGCCGACTCTCAGTGGAGCTGGCTCACCCAGGTCCAGGTGGGCTGCTGAGCAGGTTGCAAAAGGGTCCTGTGCATGTTTAGGTCAGGTACATGTGCAAATTCAGGCAAAAATGTGGACCTGAATTGCACCTGAACCAGTGAACAGACACGCACCGGACCACAGGCATGAACCCGCGGCCGTACATATATGAACCTGCCTTAAAGGGAGGGAGATGTTGGAAAAACCCTTTGACTGGCCCTTCTAAGCCACCTGACTACATTTTAGCGGTTAGGAGGTGTATTGTTGATAACTAGGTGCTATGGGCATGAATGGTCACATTAGTTGGCCATGTTCTCTCACAACAAACTACTTGGGCTCAAGTTTAAATTATGCTCGATCTGAACCACAAGTATATCCCTAATCCTAACCACAAATGTAAGGCATCATACTGAAGTAACAGGAATGGATGATTGACCAACAGCAAAAACTACTGCTTACATTATAAAGTAGTAGTAAACTCCTCCATTAAAAAGAAAATGTGCATAATTATGAGAAACTTACCTTAACACAAAGCCCTCTAGTGGTGCCCGGACATCGCTGATAGGGCTTCCATCTTAACCCTTCCATCTTTTTCCTCTTTCCAGGATTGCGGGCTCCAGCTGCTTGAATGGGTGAGCCGCAATGACATCCTGTGTACAAGAGTCACAACCACGGCTCAAATCTCTGACAGGACAGCATGAATATGCTGCCCCTTCAGAGCACCTGTGTTGGTGACGTTGCCGGCTGCAGAAACAGTGAATACAGGGAATGATTTACTAAAACTGGGGAGTGCAAAATCTAGAGCAGTTCTGCATAGAAACCAGCTTCCATATTTTTTTTTGTCAGAAGCTTAATTGAACAAGCAGAAGTTAGAAGCTCATTGGCTACCATGCACAGCCGCACCAGATTTTGCTCTCTCCAGTTTTAGTAAATCAACCCTTCAGTATCTTCCAAATGGTGGACGTTTGGGAGATAATCCTTGTACCTACAGGTAAGCTTTATTTTTAGCTTATCTGTAGCTACTAGTGTCCAAGCAGTGTTTTAAAACATTTACATTTTCGCAGCAAAATAGGGTGATATCTATGTTATATTTGTTACATGTCCCCATAAATAAATACAAAATTGCAGCTTATTTATTTATTTTTTTCAGTTGTTCTCTTCTGGAACTTCCAGAAAGAAAAAAAAATCTGTTTAATTCTCTTTGTTATGCAGGGGGCTGGGTAGCTGTGCTTACCATAATTGATTCCGTCTATGCTGTGCAGAGTATATATCATCTCATCAGTTGTAGTAGATTTGAACACAGTCTCTCTCAAGCTTGCCATACACTAGTAGATTTTCTAATGGACATTCCTGGAAAAATTTGTACGAAAATTCTCAGTACATATGATACTCAGGGAATGTCATTCAAAAGTACTGAAAAATTAGTAGTAAGTGATAAAATGACTCTATGGTAATTATAAATATTATTTTAATTATTTTAAAGAGGAATAGCTGCAATAGTAATAATGCAAAACATTCATTTTTATAAAGTTCTGCATAGCAATCTAAATATAATGGGCCTGTGTGATGTGTGAAGTGGGGTGTGCTGAAGTACAGGAAAAAAGGGACCTGTGTTTAGACACCAATTATTGACAAAACAAAATATTTTTTTAAGTGTACCTTCACATGATTGGTTGTTTATGTATACTTAATTTCTCTTCGTCCATAAGTGAAACGGGCGCATTAAATAGTGCTTAATTAACTGAAATGTCATGGACATAAAAGTTCCCAGGAGGTAGAAAAGGATGCTTTAAAAGGTCGTTCTGGTTTAAATTTTAAAATAAGTATAACTGAAGTCACAGTAATGATAGTAATGATAAAAGAAAAAAATAGTTAATTATCTCATGTTTTTCTACTGTGGTGGTTTTCCTGCCATGACTTTGGGTGAAAAAGAACATTCACTCTATTTTTAGATAAACAGGTTTCCTAATTAACCCCCAAGCTCTCATTAGCACACATACACTGTTTCTGCATCTTTAACCTACATTACCACAGCAGGGTGATACAATAAAATTCTTTCAAATAGTTATAAAAATACATAATAAAATAGTTTTGCCAACTACATTCAACTAGTATTAGAACTACTAACATCTCATTTAGATAAAACAAATATCCAGAACTTGACACAAACTGAAAGACCTAAAGCAGTTCTCCTTATCTGAGCAGTGCTACATTGGGACTTGCCATAACTCAGTACGGCACCAGTTCAGTGAAATGATTTGGGTTCCAGGCATTCAGCAGCAATAGACCTCCATCTGGCAGAACTCTCCAGAGAAGCTTTGTAATGCTGCAGGCACCACGTTTATCATGGAGGCTTTAAAATGCAAACTCGATCTGGCATATCAAAAAGAGTCTTTTTGGAAGGAACATTTTTTTAGAGATGTTGCCTAGGTTAGGCCAAACACTCACTGAGGTTTTTTTTTTTCAAAAAAAACAAACACCAACGTTTATTTTTAAATTGAGAAATCATGAAGTAGTTTATCTAGAAATCTAGGAAAAAATGCCCCGTATGCCTAAAATAGAACACTGTTTAGAATAAAACTGCGGGGAAACTAACATAATATTAAGTTCCATGCACAATATTAATTTATTTTTGTAAATAGCAGGTATGCTAAATGTTACAAATCAGTTGTTCCCAGCCAATGTATCATGTCTTATTTAGAGGTTTAATTTGAATATTAAAAAGGAAGAGACAATATTAGCAGCTCCCCTTTATGGGACTGCACTAGCCTCCAGCCATCTTTTCTGTTATAGATGGTGGTAGGCAGACACTAATAATTAAAGAGATGGCATGTGAGATACTGTGCTCGAGGCTTGGCAGTTGGAGTAGTGCCACATGTCATGACTATTAATTCCATATTACCTTTAAGAAGTATATACAACATTGTATATATTATATTTATTATTTTATCTAATATATATATATATATATATATATATATATATATATATATATATATATATATATATATATGCAGTATCTTACAAAAGTGAGTACATCCCTCACATTTTTGTAAATATTTTATTATATCTTTTCATGTCACAACACTGAAGAAATGACACTTTGCTACAATTTAAAGTAGTGAGTGTATAGCTTGTATAACAGTGTAAATTTGCAGTCCACTCAAAATAACTCAACACACAGCCATTAATGTCTTAACCGCTGGCAACAAAAGTGAGTACACCCCCTAAGTGAAAAAGTCCAGATTGGTTCCAAAGTGTCAATATTTTGTGTGGCCACCATTATTTTCCAGCACCGCTTTAACCCTCTTGTGCATGGAGTTCACCAGAGCTTCACAGGTTGCCACCGGAGTCCTCTTCCACTCCTTCATGACAACATCACGGAGTTGGTGGATGTTAGAGACCTTGCGCTCCTCCACCTTCCATTTGAGGATGCCCCACAGATGCTCAATAGGGTTTAGGACTGGAGACATGCTATGCCTGTCCATTACCTTTACCTTCAGCTTCTTTAGCAAGGCAGTGATTGTCTTGGAGGTATTTGAGGTAGTTATCATGTTGGAATGCTGCCCTGTGACCCAGTCTCCGAAGGGAGGGGGTCATGCTCTTCTTCAGCATGTCACAGTACATGTTGGCATTCATGGTTCCCTCAATGAACTGTAGCTCTCCAGTGCCGGCAGCACTCATGCAGCCACAGGCCATGACACTCTCACCACCATGCTTGACTCTAGGCAAGACACACTTGTCTTTGTACTGCTCACCTGGTTACCGCCACACATGATTGACACCATCAGAACCAAATAAGTTTATCTTGGTCTTATCAGACCACAGAACATGGTTCCAGTAATCCATGCCCTTAGTCTACTTGTCTTGAGCAAACTGTTTGCGGGCTTTCTTGTGCATCATCTTTAGAAGAGGCTTCCTTCTGGGACTCCAGCCATGCAGACCAATTTGATGCAGTGTGCGGCGTATGGTCTGAGCACTGACAGGCTGACCCCCACCCCTTCAACCTCTGCAGCAATGCTGGCAGCACTCATACGTCTATTTCCCAAAGACAAATTCTGCATATGACGCTGAGCACGTGCACTCAACTGCTTTGTTCGACCATGACGAGGCCTGTTCTGAGTGGAACCTGTCCTGTTAAACTGCTGTATGGTCTTGACCACCATGCTGAAGCTCCGTTTCAGGATCTTGGAAATCTTCTTATAGCCTAGGCCATCTTTATGTAGAGCAACAATTCTTTTCAGATCCTTATAGAGTTCTTTTCCATGAGGTGCCACGTTGAACCTCCAGTGACCAGTATGAGAGAGTGAGAGTGATAACACCAAATTTAACACACCTGCTCCCCATTCACACACGAGACCTTGTAACACTAACAAGTCACATGACACCGGGGAGGGAAAATGGCTAATTGGGGCCAATTTGGACATATTTACTTAGGGGTGTACTCACTTTTGTTGCCAGCAGTTTAGACGTTAATGGCTGTGTGTTGAGTTATTTTGAGGGGACAGCAAATTTACACTGTTATACAAGCTGTACACTCACTTCTTTACATTGTAGCAAAGTGTAATTTGTTCAGTGTTGTCACATGAAAAGAGATTATATTATTTACAAAAATGCGAGGGGTGTACTCACTTTTGTGAGATACTGAGATAATGTGTATATATATATATATATCACACACTATATTACCAAAAGTATTGGGACACCTGCCTTTACACATACATGAACTTTAATAGCATCCCAGTCTTAGTCCGTAGGGTTCAATATTGAGTTGGCTCACTCTTTGTATAAGAGCTTCCACTCTTCTGGAAAGGCTGTCTACAAGGTTTAGGAGTGAGTCTTTGGGAATGTTTGATCATTCTTCCAGAAGCACGTTTTAAGGTCAGGCACTCATGTGGACAAGAAGGCCTAGCTTGCAGTCTATGCTCTAATTCATCCCAGAGGTGCTCTATTTGGTTGAGGTCAGGACTCTGTGCAGGCGAGTCAAGTTCCTCCACCCCAAACTCACTCATCCATGTCTTTATGGAACTCGTTTGTGCACTGGTCCAAATCGTTTGGTAGAGGGGGGGTTATAGTATGAGGTTGTTTTTCAGGGATTGGGCTTGGCCACTTAGTTCCAGTGAAGGGAACTCTTAAGGCATCAGCATACCAAGACATTTTGGACAATTTCATGTTCCCCACTTTGTGGGAACAGTTTGGGGATGACCCCTTCCTGTTCCAACATGACTGCACACCAGTGCACAAAGCAAGGTCCATAAAGACATGGATGAGCGATTTGGGAAGGAGGAACTTGACTGACTTGCACAGAGTTCTTACCTCAACCCAATATAACACCTTTGGGATGAATTTGAGTGGAGACTCTGAGCCAGGCCTTTTCGTACACATCAGTGCATGACCTCACAAATGCGCTTCTGGAAGAATAGTCAAACAGTCCCATAGACACACTCCTAAACCTTGTGGACAGCCTTCCCAGAAGAGTTTCAGGTAAAGTGGAGATACCTGCTCCTAATGCAGCCCTTGGTGTAAGAACTTGGCCTATTCAATGAGCATCTGTGATAACAGGGCTGTGGCCCATCGACAAAACTGGGTGGAATGCTGAACCAGCAGTTGTGAACATAGTTCTGGAGACCAATTCTGCCTTTCCGGTCCACAGGAACCTTGAAGAAAGGAGACACCTCCATCTGTATCATGGTTGCCTTGGGTAACCATGATACAGATGGGAGCTAGAGATGAAAGCTAGAGATGGGAGCTAGAGATGAGAGGGTCCACTACAGAAGGAATGGACCGCTTCCTCAGAAGGCCTTTCCAAGGGGGCAACGTACCGCAAAGTGCTTTAGAACTACAAAAAGATGCTTCAGGTGCCCCCAATCCTTGTACACACACATATCCATATAGTTAGGGTAAGGAAAGACTCTAGTGGAGTGAGCTGGCTTGTGAGTGCCAAAGGAACAGACACTTCCTCGGTAGCCCCTGAAGTAATATAACATTTCCAGCACTGAGGTAATGAGTGCGGCCACCAGCACCTGCACTTGTGCTGCCATGGTGGCAGAGGATTCATCCTCACTATTGGAGGAATTGGATATCGTGTCCTCCAGGTATGCAGTAAAGCCTGGGCCTGCTACAGCCAAGCTGGACTCCGAATCAGAATCATCTGAGGTGGAATGCGAGGGTACATTTCTCACCTGCCTTGCACAACACCACTCTCACCAGGGAGGCAAATGGACCACTGACAGTGCATCCAAGGCAAAGGAGGGCCTGGGGAGAAGAGGGTGGACTGACAAAGGATCCAGGCCTGGAGGGGAGAAAGAGACCCCACAGGATCAACCATCCCACACCAGTTAAGCTGGAGCTGCAAGTAAGTCTCCCGAGACAGATCTACCTCACACTAAGGTGGGTAGGCTGTTGGCCAGGGTAACACCATGACTGGGGCATCAGGTGCCTGGTCATATGTGTCCCTGCGAGATGTTTAACTCACTGGCAGTCCTGGTTCAGGATGGGGCTGTTGCAGTTGACCCAGCACATAGCAAAAGGTCTGCGTGCAATCACTGGCCAGGCCGGGATGACTATCTCTGGACTATCCAGCATGTTGCCCAGCCCAGCTGTTGATAGAAGGAATAAAGAAAAAAAAACTAAAAAACTGTGGAACCGAAGGTCTCACAGGAATATTACTTCTACACAACACAGAAATAACAGAGCTGCCTATAGCAGGAAGGGAGTTTACTACCTATTGGGACTGCCCATAAGCGGGGCTCAGTTTTTTTTTTAATGAAGAGGCTGTCAATGAGTGAAAGAGTAATGCATTTGAGCTTTCTAGAAAATGTGACTACTCCAGGGACAGTTGAGAAGTGAAGGGTACACTATGGAATGTTTCTTGAGTAACAGTCCTGAGTCTGCTGAGGCTGCTGGCATCGCATTTAAAAGGGCATACAGCTGAAGACTCAGGAATGTCCCTTAAGTGACATATGATAGTATTCCATTTTGCTCCTCTCTTTGGACATCTACACAAGGGAGGCTTTTACAGGTAAACAATATGTATAAAATTCACTTACATTTTATGGTAAGTGTTTGTTGAATTGGTCCGGTGACAGGGTCCCTTTATTGGCTGTGTTTGTTGTATGCAAATTTTTTAAATTAGCCACCCTCCCTGATGCCATGGACTAAGGTAATAGCCACCTTTTTTCGCACCTTTCACTCACACGAAGGCCTGTTGTTCCCGACACCCACACGTGAGAGAAACTGGACCTCCCGGTCGTTCAACCTTGCTGCCCCAGCTTCAAGGACACTTCGCTAACTCAGTCAGAACCACAGCTGGGCCCCTACCACTTGACCCGGGTTCTGAACATTTCCATTTTCCCCTTCCTCCACAGACCCACTTCAATCCCCCCAGGGCTGCACCCCCCAAGTTGTGAAACCTTCAATTCCATGAGAACTGGACAACCCAGACTGCATCTCTGTCCTAGGGTTATCCCCACTCCCCCTCTCACCTCTACTTTGGATCTCAGTTGAGGAGGCCCTGCAGCCCTCCGAGTTGGAACCCTATCACCCAAGTGCCTTGGACATTAGACGGTTAGCCCCAGAGGCTGCTCCCCAGGGACTTGATACTGGGATCATGCTGGATCTCCGTTACACCGCCTACCTATGCCACCCCCTTCAATGGAAGGTCCAGCGCCCAAAGGACTAGGGCAACCTACCAGTGCGGCCGTAATATAAACCATAACAGCAGCCTGCATTTTGGGACTACTTGTTTTAGGTTCTAAACTCAGGTTTATGGGGGAGGGGGGTCCTTGATTTTTTTCATGTCTTTATTCCTGTTTTCGTTTGGGTTACTTGATTGTTTGCTTACCTGATTAGGGGGAATGCTGCTTGTTATTGGCTGTTCCATGTTCCGTGTTAAGCAGTTAGGACCCTCAATTGCTTATTTATGCGGTCCTCGTAGACCACTGGGCACACGCAGCCTGACCTCTTAGGATCCCCAATTGCCCCTCCCAACTTCTTCTTTTCAGACTCTCCCGCACAGCCTACACTACCCTCTTTCTCCTCTTGACACCTCAACATCCCTAAAGCCACACATGGCTCCTGCCACCTCGCCCCTTTTGACTACAATCTTACTAAGGCCGTGGTGTCCCCCTGGACTATCACTGTTGTCTCCACTTTTGCCCACAGGGATTCTAGTTGACTCCCTCTGGACAAACCCTCATACCAGGCGATGGATCTTTCCCCGCGTAGTATGACCGCCTACCTCTCCTTTTACCACACCTACTACGTAGGTTTAACATTCTACCAGACTTTACAATTCTTCTCTCTCTGTTTTCTTTCTCTTCAACTCTTCCCTATCCCCCTTTCTCCCCCTCTTCCTGTGAATACTGGGGAAGACTGGCCACCCCCCTATACACTTCCATTAGGCATGAGACTTCATCCCTAAAATGGCCCCCCTGAACCTGCTCACCGTGAATGTTCAGGGTCTCAACATCCCGCAGAAATGGTTCAAGGCATTTCGTACCTTCCCCTCTCTTAAAGCCCAAGTGGTGTGCCTGCAGGAGACCCATTTTAACCCGAAGTTCAACCCCAAATTTTCCATCATTCATACCCTCAGATCTTCATGGCCTCGGCAGACTCTAAACAGGGGGGGGTCCTGATAGGGTTCCACAGATCGGCACCGTTCACCCTCACCAAAGAAATTAAAGACCCGAAGGGAGATACCTGATACTAATTGGGCATCTCCTCAAGGAATGTGTCATGGTGGTCTCCTATTATGCTCCCAATCAGAATCCCAACTCTTTCCTATCCCATCTGTGCTCCTTAATAGATCACCACAAATAAGGCACTTTACTGATAGGGGGCAACTCCGACCAAGTGTTATATCCATACCTGGATAAATCTCCCTTCTCCCAGACGTCAAGTCCAAATAAATTTTCCTTTAGGCAACTATTGCAACGACACTCCCTGGTCGACTCTTGGCGGGACACCAACCCCACAAAACGCCAATTTACCTTCTACTCCCACCCACACAAGGTCTTCTCCCACATAAATCATATTCTTCTCATCATAGGGTCAGCCCCGGCCATACTAGCTTCCACGATTATTCCTCTCCCGTGGTCAGACCACTGTGCGGTAGTAACGTCTTTAGAATCCTTAATTCCCAAACAAATTGACCACTCTTGGTGCCTCAACAACACCATTCTCATACACCCCTCACACAGGGCGGATATAGAAATAGCCATAACCAACTACCTTAAAGACAACTCCACCGATGAGACCCCGACCCTCACCCTCTGGGAGGCCCACAAACCCATTATACGGGGAGTCCTCATCAGCAAAGCTTCCTTCATCAAGAAAGAGAGACACACATTATACAAAGCATTAGACACACAATTTGTTAAGGCCCACGCCGCATTTCAGGCCGACCCCACAGCTTCTAACAAGCAAGCCCTAGACAAGGCCAAGCTTGAATTAGACCTCTTCTTGACCGAGTCAGCCGACAAGACTAGAGTTGAGCGAACCCGAACTGTAAAGTTCGGGTCCGTACCGAACTTTCGGGTGCCCATGTCCCGAACCCAAACGTTTGAGAAAAAGTCCGGGTTCGGGTTCTGGGTTCTGGTATTTTATCACGCATGTTGAATAGCTGCAGGGCAACCAATCAACAAGCGTTTCACTGCTTTTCCCTAGAAGCCATCACAGCCATGCCTACTAATGGCATGGCTGTGATTGGCCAGTGCATCATGTGACCCAGCCTCTATATGAGGCTGGAGTCACAGTGCTGCATGTCACATGCTGTCAGGTTAGTGTAGGGAGAGGATGCTGCCGGCACTGTGAGGGACAGATTGTGAGGGACAGATTGCAGATCTAATAACTAGGTAGAGATTACTACTACTGCTGTGAGGGACAGATTGCAGATCTAATAACTAGGTAGAGATTACTACTACTGCTTTGAGGGACAGATTGCAGATCTAATAACATCTCATCCTGCATTACAGAACGATCTGATTACAGAACGATCTCTCATCCTGCATTACAGAATGATCTGATTACAGAACGATCTGATACTGGACTAGGTAGAGATCACTACTGCTTTGAGGGATAGATTGCAGATCTAATAACATCTCCCATTTTTCTTCCTTTTGCAGCCCTCTAGCACTTTCCAGGACTTTTTCACAGCCATTTTTGTGCCGAAAAGTTTGGGTCCCCATTGACTTCAATGGGGTTTCGGGTCCGGGGTCAAGTTCGGGTAGCATTCGGTACTGAATCCAAAAGTTCCGCCGAACCCGAACATCCAGGTGTCCGCTCAAATCTAGACAAGACCCTACGCAGACAGATACACAAACTTTACACTAAGAGCAACAAACCTGACACTTTCCTAGCCCTATCCTTACGCAATTTAGACCGACCCGTAGACCGATTCGCCTCAAAATCTCCAAGGACACTTACACTAGTAACCAAGTTAAAATTGTGGTCCACTTCCGTAGACACTTAGCGACCCTCTACAAATCTAACACCCCCTTTGACGAAACCCGTGCCGAAGCCCTTCTCTCCAAAATTACTCTCCCATCCCTCTCCTCCTCTCAGAGGGGCTCCCTTGACGAACCCTTCGCACTCCAGGAAGTTCTCGGTTTCATTAAATCTCTGAAAACCAACAAAAGGCCTGGCCTGGACGGATTCACAGCGTCCTATTATAAGCATTTCACCCATCTTTTAGCTCCCCTTTTATCTAACACCTTCAACACTGTCTATCAGGGCAGCCTTTTTCGCCCGGAGTCTCTCCCGGCCGTTGTCTCTCTCTGCCGTTGTCTCCATGTTGCCTAAGCCCTCATCTGACGCCTCTTCTTGGACTAATTATTGCCCGATTTCTCTACTCAACCTCGATATCATGCTCATGGCCAAAATCCTATCTGCACAGGTGAACAAGACCATAGGCTCTCTTGTGCACAGGGATCAGGTCGGGTTCATACCCACTAGGCAAGCTGGAGACAACGTCCGGAGAGCGGTCATATTAACCCATATAGGCCGAGCACGTAAAATACCCTCATGCCTCCTGTCATTGGACATCAGGAAGGCCTTCGATACCCTTTCCTGACCCTACTTGTCCCTCATGTTGAGACGCTGGGGGTTCGGTCTACATTTTCAGGCATGGGTTTCTTCTCTATTCACTTCCCCTTCGGCTAGCGTTAGGTATTCAGGATATAAGTCAGACCCATTCCCGATCCGCAGAGGCACCAGTCAAGGATGCCCCCCCTCCCCCCTCCTTTTTGCCCTGGCCATTGAGCCCCTGGCTCAGCTGATCCGCTCTAACCCCAACATCAGAGGAATAGAGGTAGCTGGGCACCACCACAAGATTTGTCTCTTTGTGGATGACGTCCTGTTGTTCCTTACCTCCCCATTGGTCTCATCCCCAAATCTCCTTCAAACGCTCGATGACTTTGCCGCCATCTCAGGTCTTGTAGTAAACCCCCAGGAATCTAAATTAGTAAATATCTCCCTTGACCCAACCACACAGTCCCACCTACAACAAAACCTCCCTTTCTCTTGGGCTCATTCCACCCTCCCTTACCTTGGGATTCATCTTACAACAGACCCAATAGATTTATACGCAGCGAATTATCCGGTGATCCTGACCCACCTATCCCGACTCATGATAGAGTGGTCCAAGTTGCCCCTAGCATGGTTAGGCGGAATCACGGCGATCAAGATGACGATCCTCCCCAAAATTCTGTATTTATTTAGAGTACTCCCCGTCGGGATCCCAGCTCACTTTTTGCGAATTCTTCAGAGGCGGACCTTTCACTATATCTGGGGCAAGTCACGACCCAGAGTGTGCAGACGCCTTTTCTTCTCCCTCAAACCTAAAGGTGGGCTTGGGGTTCCAAATTTTACTAAATAATTTCAAACGGCACAGTTAGCCTCATTGCCCAAGTGGCATGCTACACACGAAGTACCCCTATGGGTGTCCCTGGAGGCGGTCGACTGCGATCCCCTATCTACAGCTAATCTTCTATGGCTAAACTCTAGAGACCGTGGGCCTTTCCGAAATTCTATCACATCCCATAGCCTTCAGTTGTGGGACAGACTTAAACTTAAAGTGGGCCTGCAATCCCCACACAATCCTATGTTGTCATTTTTACGCAACCCGGCCTTCTACCCGGTCTCGTTTAGTAGGTGGACCGCGGCCGGCCTCCTGCGGGCACACTCCTTTACCACTCCTGACACCATTAAGTCATTCCCCACTCTACAAGAACAATTCGACATTCGCAACTCTGAAATCTTCCGGTATCTGCAGATCAAACCCTTCTTCTCCCCGTATGAACGTACAGACACTTCCCAACCTGCCATGTCTTCCTTTGAACACATTTGCCATAAGGACCCTCATGCCAGGAACATGATTTCAACTATCTATGCCCATATGCTTGATCCCCTGCCACCTTCGCAGGTTCCCTACGTCAAGGAATGGGAGAGAGACTTGCAGACGACCATAGATCCTGAGGGTTGGAAAGAGATTTGGGAATCTACAAAATCCTCCTCCCAAAACATTGTAGCTTTAGAAACCACCTATAAAGTCCTCATGAGATGGTATTTGGTCCCTACCCGGATAGATAAATTCCTACCCTCCTACTCCCCTCTCTGTTTTCGAGGCTGTCCAGACCCTGGAACTCATTTACACATTTGGTGGAGCTGCCTGGTAGCATGCACTTTCTGGGCCCAGATCTTTGAAATCATTGGCAAGCTGGCGGAATGCCACATCGCCCCCGATCCTATTACGGCACTTCTAAACCAAAAACCTCCAGAATTAACCAGACCCCAATTTAAACTTCTCCTCCAGGTCACCACTGCGGCTAAACAAACCATAACATGCGCTTGGAAATCACCCCAGCTGTCGGTAACGGAGGCTAAAAATAGAGTCACCAGAGCCATGATCCATGCCAGACTTGAGGAGATCGTCTCAGACACTGTTTCTAAGCATGAATGTGTGTGAGGACCATGGGTAACCCATTATACCCCCCGGGCTTTGATACTGCATTGTTCAAACCCTGACACTCTTGGGTGTAGTCCAGACTCATATCATCGTCTGACAGCCCCTGCCTTAGAGACTCAGAGACCTATTTTCCTCACGACCCCCCCCCCCCTTGCTTTTCTTTTTTTCCCACTCTTCCTTTCTCTAACTAGTCTCTATTAGTCCCTCCTATCCCTCTTTTCTTCTTGCTTTTTGTTTTCTTTTTCTTTTCTCTCCATTTTCTTTGCATTTCTTTATTTTCTATACTATAAGGACGGCGTCCTTTGACTAACTCCCACAGGGATCCACACGTCAATTGCATCAGCACCGACTATGATAGCTACCCAACACAGACGGGCCACATACCCCGCCCATTTGTCTCCTCAATGGGTTCTGTTCATTTTTAACCTGACAAGCTAATATGCTGAGTCTGGTGTCTTTGGCCACCAGGCTCATCACTCAGAACCCCGGGAAACTTACAATGCAGTTAACAGTATTATTTTTCTAGGATAACCTGTGGAACTGTGTACTCCTTTATCTTTTTTTGACACCTCTGTAATGCTAATGCTTTTGTATCTGTTATGCTACAATAAAACAGTTTGAACCAGAAAAAAAAGCTAATTTTAAAAACTTTAAAGTTAAAGTTGTTGATTGAAATATAATGAAATGCTTTTCCTAATGGCTAATCAATCCAAGCATTCATTTTTTATTATGTAGATACAGTGTGTGATGGGAGCTGAGGCTTTTCCATTGTCTGCCTCCTTAGTTACTGTATATAACAAAAACACTGGACAAAAGTTATCTACATGCTTACTACAATCTTAACCCCTTCCTTACCCGGCACTTAAACCCCCCTCCTGCCCAGACCAATTTTTGGCTTTCAGCGCTGTCGCATTTTGAATGACAATTGCGCGGTCGTGCGACGTTGTACCCAAATAAAATTTGCGTCCTTTTTTTCCCACAAATAGAGCTTTCTTTTGGTGGTATTTGATCCCCTCTGCGCCATTTCTGATCACCGCTATAAACAAAAAATGAGCGACAATTTTGCAAAAAAGAACAATATTTTTTACTTTTTGCTAAAGTACAAATCCATTAAAAAAATTATTCATCAGTTTTGGCCGATTTATATTCTTCTACATATTTTTGGTAAAAAAAAAATCGCAATCGGCGTATATTGATTGGTTTGCGCAAAAGTTATCGCGTCTACAAACTGGGAATTGATTTATGGCGTTTTTATTATTTTTTTT
>BLSH010262588.1:1808445-1838468 GCA_018402905.1 Glandirana rugosa
ACAACAAGTATCTCATAGCTCATTGTCCTTAGTGGGACCTGCTTCGTCCGTACGACACTTTGCAACCACTTTGTACTAGGGCTATGACATAGAGAATACTGTATACATAGAACATGATACACAGCAAGGATTTACCACTATACATTGTCATTTCTTACAAAATATATGACGAATAACTTATTTTGACACATTAAAATTAAGTTTTAACCACACTATGACGAGTAGTGACTCCACACAGGGTATTTTAGGGATGGTTATACAGAACCTTCAGTGACGATTAGGACTGTCAGACTAGTTCTGTTTCGACATATAGGTTAAATTAATCCCTCCCCCAGTGTTGATCTCAACTCGCTTGTGGACCTTCAAGCCCAAGACGACCAGGCAGGCTTGAAGCCCTGTGCGATCGTTCGGGTTCCGTCCGGACCCGGACCCGGACTTTGTCCCGAAGTTCGGACGGACCAGCAGAACCCGAACTTCCAGGTGTTCGCTCAACTCTAGTTGTGACCCCCTCCCTAATTAAATTGGATATACAGCTTTGTCTTGATCAGACTGTCAGGATTAGCAGTGACTTCCAAGACATATTGGTAGGGATTTTATGGGACACACCTCAGTGATGAGCAGTATCACACCAATTTTGAATTAAAATTACACAGTTTTATTCAATAAGCAGTATATAAAACATTCTTTACTGTTACATATCACCATTTAGGAACGACACATAGTACAAGATACATATGTCATAAGAGATACAGTATCGGGATCATGTTTCACCAACGTTTCACAGCATGCCTGCTTCGTCCAGGGTGATTCCTGTTACTCGATACTCTATGAACAACATTCTAAGTTAGTCATGTATAATATACATATATATACACACATTATACAATCTCAATTAAAAACCAATTTTTTTACGTGCTCAACACAACACAGAAAGTACTACACCTCATTACATTGTTCACCCAAACCCCCCACACACACACAAACCCCGCCAACAACCACCAGGGACACTAGTTAACAGGGATGTCAGAGTCACCTGTTCTGCACGTGCGGATATTGAACCGAGATATCCAGGGGGGGGTGGACAGATGGATCACTGTCCTCTCCAGGGGCAGAGATGAACACCTGACCAAGGGTTCCAGGGCGTAGAACCCCCGTCCGACACCGGGAAGAGAGGACCGGCTACCTATGGACAAGCATATAGCAGTCTTTCAAAATAATCAATACCAAACGATCACATATCAGAAAAAATTATAAAGGAATAAAATAAGTCAGTCACCTCATTGCAGTGGGCAAAAAAAAAAAGAGGAAAAAAAAAGAAAAAAGGCACATTGCTAATACTACATATCCTGTACTTGGACATTAGTGTTATCACAGGTAACTACTACAGCCCTTTAAATATCCCCGTCCGTCCATCGCATTCAACCAGGCACAGGGCAGACCAGGATAACCAAACACTGCCAAGAACAGAGCCATTGATCTATGGCCCAGATCCTGCCAGGTGCCATGAAAGGGGCACCCGGTGAGCTAGCAAGGTCAAGGATACATCACTGAGTAGTTAGCATAGGGACCGCATATCTACCTAATCCACAGGAGTCGTCCAGCTCACATCCATGCGTCAGGACAGTCGTGTGGGGGCTGGCGTCTGAACACCGCCATTCCTCCCCCTTATAGCTCAGTCCTGCTGGAGATGATGAGGCCGGCGTCAGCCTTCTGATGTAACCTCCGGCCCGGGTGCCCACACTAGACGCGGAGGCCACAGGGACACCGCCCGCAGGGCGGCGCCATCCCAGACCCCAGGTCCTCCCGCACTAGGATAAAGCACGAGAGGCGGGGGTAAAGCTGGAGACACTCCCCGCAGTGACACGGGCACCCAAATATCCACCCACAAGCAGAGGTATCCCCTAAGGAAGAAAGGCACTGTGAGGAGAACAGGGCGAACAACTGTGATGCAACATATTAACTCTAAACAAACCTGATGTTAACCATTTCATGATCATATAAATCATATCATCAATACAGTAAAGATAATTTACCCTTTTACTTTTTACTTTTTTAACTATGGCTAGAGCTACTGTGGTCATCCAGGATTCATGGTACAGAATAGTTATCACGCACAAAGTAAGCACACCCTCAAACCCATTTAGTGTTTATCATGCTCACCCAAAAGGAACTCTACAGAAAAGGCTTGAAAGACAAGCATGTATTTAAACCAGGGGGCTCAGTGGCCCTCTAGTTAAAAATCCTGCACGATTCTATTCTAAGCATATTCTGATCAGTATCACCACCTTGTGGGTTTGGGGGCACATGGGCTAATACAAAGAAGGAAATTGTTGTAGTTGTAGTGTGTATAGAAGCCCAGCATCTATGTAGTAAAGGTGATACTGTATCTCTTATGACATATGTATCTTGTACTATGTATCGTTCCTAAATGGTGATATGTAACAGCAAAGAATGTTTTATATACTGCTTATTGAATAAAACTGTGTAATTTTAATTCAAAATTGATGTGATACTGCTCATCACTGAGGTGTGTCCCATAAAATCCCTACCAATATGTCTTGGAAGTCACTGCTAATCCTGACAGTCTGATCAAGACAAAGCTGTATATTGATTTTCTAAAAAAGTATATAAAATTATAAAGTAATATAATAAAAATAAAAGAATAGTAATATAATAGAAAATAAGAGAGTTTAATAGAATAGAAAAACAATAGAATAGAATAGATTAAAATAGAATATCTTCTGAAATTCAAATTTCAAATAGAATGAATACAAATAGAAAAGATTAGAATAGAATAGAAAAGAATAGAAAAGAAGAGAATAGAGAATACGAGAATATAATGGAAAAGAATAGAATAGAAAAACAATAGAAAAGAATAGAATAAAATAGAAAGAATATAATAAATAACTATTGGAAAAAAAATAAATAAATAAATAACAATCTTCCAAAATTTGAATTTCGAATACAATGAATTCCAAGTTCGAATAGACTGAAATTGAACTTGAATAGAAGAGATTATAATAGAATAGAAAATAATAGAATAGAATGGAAAATAATAGAACAGAAAAACAACCTGTGAGATCCCAAAGCTGGGCCCTAAAAACAATGATAAAGATCTCAAACCTGCGCCAAATGGAAGCACAGGAGATAATTACACTCCTAATTGCAATTGTGGAAATGATAGCAGCTGCTTAAAATAAAATAATCAGAAACATTGATATATCCAATAAACGACATATACAGCAGCGCTCAGCGTATAATAAACCTTGCATCCAGTGTCAAAGTGAAATAATCCTAAATGTATTAGAGTCCATAGTTCATGATAAATTCAAAATGACGATAAGTTCTAATAGGGAACAAACATGCTCCAAAAGGCAGAAGTTTCTAACACCACACCGTGTGTATAGCATGCAGGTGCCCGACTTCTCCAATAAATATACTCTTACCAAAGGTAAATGCCAGGCATTCTCATGCTCAGGCTAACACGCTTGTTTGTGCCTCTCCAGCACACATAGGCAGATGCAGTCGGTCCCAATCTGTGCAATCAGATGATTTCGTAAAGGGTATAAAAACAAACGCCAGGACATAGCGTAGTAACGTTTTAAAACCACAATTTATTAAAACTCAATACACATGTCCCCTTCTCCTAAGGTATGCTCTTACCAGATAGTAAAATTAACAGGCATATGGTAACATAATCTGGACACCAGCCATGCCCAGAATCTTTGCAGGCACCTTAAGGAAGCCTCCACCTTTCCCCCGACCAGCAGGGAGCAGGCAGGATAAGACGTCCAACAACGTGGAGTTGCCATACAGTTGTCTCAGACACGTTTCATCACGTGGACTTCAACCAGTGATTGGCTGTATGGCACGACAACTGAAATTAAATACTCTCCCCCCTCTGGATGATCCCAAAGACAGAAAACGCTAACTTCCGGTGTCTCCAAGAAACTGGTGAAGCCAGCGTCTGCACTTTCAGCGTGACACATCAATACAATCACATACATTATGCTAATAAAGGATCAACACATCCATATACCGGAATGCATGTCCACATCTATAAATTAAAAACATAAATATATTATGCCATATTTGATCTAATGATATAAATGTAATCAATAAAATGAGATAAATCAAGACAATATTAGCCTAACAAATAGGTGCATTTCACTACCTCTCGGAGTAACCACCTTATAATTATACATACTTTGTTGATTATACAAGGAATGGTTACATCTCTAATGGGGAGAAGTGTAAACTTAAATAAAAATAAATATAATAGTGACAATAAAACCTGGATAATAAAGAGAGGGTGACCTCCCCAGTCACTAATTTATTCCTCCCACTCCATATAGATGAGCAGACAATCCCCCTCCAGAATAGGGGTAAACGAGTCTCCCATGCAAACCAATGGGAGATAATATAAGTGTATATACCATCATAAAACCTCTCATCAAATATATTCTACCTAATGGAGGTAAAGTAAACATCCAATACATAGCACCATCATCCTATATTGAATAAATATTAAAAATCATGAACACATTAAGATCTAGCTCAATATTGAGTCCCCCAGGATGTAAGCTGTTCATCAAATAAATCCAGTGGGTTTCTCATTGAGAAAGATCTCTTACTCGGTTTGAACCTCTCCATGAAGGGTACACCACATCTATCCCACAAAATTGTAATAGGGAGGGATCCCTATTATGCTTTAACCTAAAATGCATGGAGACACTGTGGTGCTTAAAACCCTTCTTGATGTTCGCTAGATGTTCTCCTATACGTATTCTCAGCAGCCTTTTTGTGCGGCCTATATAACACAGGGCACACAGGCACCAAAGGAGGTACACCACATATGAAGAGTTGCAAGTTATGAAGTCATTAATAGCAAATCTCCTGCCTTCTGAATTGTTAAACTCAGTATGGCCCCTATTATTGTTGTCCTACAAGTTTTGCATTTTCTGCAAGGTAAAAACCTTTTCTGATGCTAGGAAATTTCTGTTGCCCTGGGGCTTCACGCAAGTTATCCCCAAAATTTGGGGCCTTTCTGTAGATAAACTTAGGTCGTTCAGATAATAGGGGACCCAAATCGCGATCTAAACGTAGGATGTGCCAATGTCTTTTATATATTTCCTCCACCTCCCTCTGTTGACAATGAAAATCGTAAAGAAAACTGCATTGAAATGAATCACCATGGGGGGACACCTCTTTGTCCCTCAAACACTCTTCATGGGGTGCAGTTCGTATTTCCTCTATCATACTCTCTTTACTATCCAGGTTTTATTGTCACTATTATATTTATTTTTCTTTAAGTTTACACTTCTCCCCATTAGAGATGTTACCATTCCTTGTATAATCAATAAAATATGTATAATTATAAGGTGGTTACTCCAAGAGGGGGAGAAATGCACCTATTTGTTAGGCTAATATTTTCTTGATTTATCTCATTTTACTGATTGGATTTATATCATTAGATCAAATATGGGATAATATATTTATATTTATAATTTATAGATGTGGACACGCATTCCGGTATAACAAAGGATGTGTTAATCCTTTATTAGCATAATTGTATTGATGTGTCATGCTGAAAGTACAGACGCTGGCTTCACCTGTTTCCTGAAGACATGGGAAATTAGCGTTTTCTGTCTTCGGGATCAACCAGAGGGGGGAGGGTATTTAATTTCAGTTGCCATGCCATACAGCCAATCACTAGTTGAAGTCCTTGTGATGAAACGTGTCTGAGACAGCTGTACGGCAACTCCACGTTGTTAGACGTCTTATCCTGCCTGCTCCCTGCTGGCCGGGGGAAAGGTGGAGGCTTCCTTAAGGTGTCTGCAAAGATTCTGGGGACGGCTGGTATCCAGATTATGTTACCATATGACTGCTAATTTTACCATCTGGTAAGAGCATACCTTAGGAGAAGGGGATGTGTGTATTGAGTTTTAATAAATTGCAGTTTCAAAACGTTACTACACTATGTCCTGGCGTTTGTTTTTATACCCTTTATGAAATCATCTGCATGGATTGGGACCAACTGCATCTGCCTGTGTGTGCTTGAGAGGCACAAACAAGCGTGTTAGCCTGAGCATGGGAATGCCTGGCATTTACCTGGTAAGAGTATATTTATTGGGGAAGTTGGGCACCTGCATGCTATACACATGGTGTGGTATTGAAAACTTCTGCCTTTTGGAGCATGTTTGTTCCCTATCAGAACTTATCATAATTTTGAATGTATCATGAACTGTGGACTAATATATTTAGGATTATGTCACTTTGACACTGGGCGCAAGGTTTATTATACGCTCAGCGCTGCTGTCGTTTATTGGATATATCAATGTTTCTAATAGAACAGAATAGATTTAAATAGAATATATCTTCCGATATTCAAATTTCGAATAGGATGAATGCGAATAGAAAAGATTAGAATAGAATAGAGAATAATAGAAAAGAATAGAATAGAGAATATGAGAATAGAATAGCAAAGAATAGAATAGAAAAACAATAGAACAAAATAAAATAAAATAGAATATATATATATAATCATTTTCCGAAATTTGAATTTCAAATAGAATGAATTCAAATTCGAATTTCAATAGGAAAGGCTAGAAAAGAATAGAAAAGAACATAAGAGAATACAATAGATTAAATAGAATAGATTCTAAAAACAATAAAAAAGAATACTGTATAATAAAACAGAAAGAATATAATATATATCAATCTTTCAAATTTGAATTTTGAATAGAATGAATACAAATAGAAAATATTAGAATAGAATAGAAAAGAATAGAATAGAGAATACGAGAATAGAATAGAAAAGAATAGAATAGAAAAACAATAGAACAGAATAAAATAAAATAGAATATATATACAGTATATAACCATTTTCGGAAATTCAAATTTTGAATAGAATGAATTCAAATTCAATTTAAATATAAAAGGTTAGATAAGAATAGAATAGAACATAAGAAAGTACAATAGAATAGAAAAGAATAGATTAGAAAAACAATAGAAAAGAATACTGTATAATAAAACAGAATAATATAATATATAACAAACTTTTGCAATTCGAATTTCGAATAGAATGAATTCCAATTTTGAATAGACTGAATTTGAATTCGAAAAGAGAAGATTATAATAGAATAGACAATAATAGAAAAGAATAGAGTAGAAAATAAGAGAATAAAATAGAAAATAATAGAATAGAAAAACAATAGAACAGAATATTAAAATAGAATATATAACCATCTTCTGAAATTCGAATTTCAAACAGAATAAATTTGAATTTGAATAGAAAAGATGAGAATACAATAGAATAGAATAGAAAAACAATAGAAAAGAATATATTATATAACAATCTTCCGAAATTTGAATTCTGAATTTTTTCAAATCCAGTACAAATTTTTCGATTCCAATAGAAATTTTTCAAATCTGATGCTGGAGAATTTTTTCAAACACGGTAGAATTTTTTCGAATGCGGCCAATTTTTTTCAAATTTTTTTGAATTCGACCAACTTTTTTCGAATTAGAATACGAAACAAAATGAATCCCGAAAACGAATGTAACAAATGCAATGAATTTAAACGAATTTAGTTAAATTACGAGTCAAAACGAAACTAAACAAATCTTTTGATCCTGCACATGTCTATTGTTTTGTTGAAAATCAACAGACTTATTAGCAAGATAAGTAAAAATAAAGGAAGAAAGCTTAACCACTTTCCTCCAAAGCACATACCTATATCATTTGAAGTTAAGTGGTTGTACCGGGTGATGCCTGCAGCTGCAGTTTTTTAGAGCTGACCATTGGCTCTCTTGTAATAGAAATCAGAGTGGGTAACTTGCCACTCAATTGCTATTCCAAGCAGTGGGAGGGGACTTCCCCCTCTCCCACCTACTTCTGTGGCTCTCCTGTCCCACCAGGAGACCGAGCTACTAGCCGGCACGTTCGCTGCATAGTTGGAGACCCATAAAAATCTGTGACTGGCTTTGATCGGGTATCCGCTATGGTAACCTGTAAGTGATGACATGACATCTCTTAAGGTTTACCCAAATGTCCAAGGCGCCATTTTTTGAAAATTGAAAGTATTCAAAAATACTGTTCTTGGTGTTTTGAATGCTTTCAAGGGCAGAGGAGGACTTTGGGGTATTATAGATTATTATTATTATATTTTTAAGCAACAGTGTAAAAAAAAAAAAAATAATAATAAATGAATATTTTAAAAAAACGCCTAAATGACCAATAAGGCTATCCTCAGGAGTAAATGGAATAAGAATATTTGGGAAATGAGGAGGCTAATCGCATTGTATTGCAGCTTACCAGTTCTTGGATGTACTGGCTGCATTTGGTTTCTATTTTGAGGGGTTTTCCCTTTATTTTCCCCCCTCTTGATCCGGCCAGTAAGCCCTTTTTTTTCAACTTCTAATCTGTCTAGACAAAGTAGCAGTTAGAGGGTTGAAACAAACTCATTTGACATTGATAGGGGTGCTCACAATGGTTAGATTTTTTTCCCATTTATGTAAAACCTTTATTCCAAAAGGAAAACACTGTTGTTGTAACAGCTTAAAAAGCATTGACATCAGCCTTCATTTGTGAAGTCGCCTAAAGACAAGAAGTGTGTTAACAGATTGATCAACAGGTAAAAAAAAATTGAAAAAGCCTAAAAAAGGAAATAAGTAGAGTTGAGCGAACCCAAACGGTAAACTTCCGTACCGAACTTTGTGGTGTCCATGACACGGACCCGAACCCAGACATTTGAAAAAAAGTTTGGGTTCGGGTTCCAGTATTTGATCCCGCCTGTTGAATAGCTGCAGGGCAGCCAATCAACAAGCGTTTCACTGGTTTGCCCTAAGAAGCCATCACAGCCATGACTACTAATGGCATGGCTGTGATTGGCCAGTGCATCATGTGACCCAGCCTCTGTATAAGCTGGAGTCACGTAGTGCTGCATGTCACATGCTCTCAGGCTAGTGTAGGGAGAGGATGCTGCTGGCGCTATGAGGGACAGATTGCAGATATAATAACATCTCATCCTGCATTACAGAACGATCTGATTCTGGACTAGGTAGAGATTACTACTACTGCTTTGAGGGACAGATTGCAGATCTCATCCTGCATTACAGAACGATCTGATTCTGGACTAGGTAGAGATTACTACTACTACTGCTTTGAGGGACAGATTGAAGATCTCATCCTGCATTACAGAACGATCTGATTCTGGACTAGGTAGAGTCTACTGCTTTGAGGGACAGATTATTGTTCTAAAATCATCTTCTAGTTCTATAGGGTCAGGTTCCTGCTGTTGCTGTAAGGGACAGATTATTGTTCTAAAATCATCGCCTACTCCTATAGGGTTAGGTTCCTGCTGTTGCTGTAAGGGACAGATTATTGTTCTAAAATCATCGCCTACTCCTATAGGGTCAGGTTCCTGCTGTTGCTGTAAGGGACAGATTATTGTTCTAAAATCATCACCTACACTGCCACGGTCACGGCCTAGTCAACCTCTAGGCTCCTACTCCACATCCAGCCCCCCTTCCCATTTTTATTTTTTTTCTATTTGATTTTAAGTTATTTTCCCTATGCCCATTTTTTTGTAGGGCACTTGTCCTACTCTTACCCCCATTTTACTTCCTTTTGCAGCCCTCTAGCACTTGCCAGGACTTTTTTACAGCCATTTTTGTGCCGAAAAGTTCGGGCCCCCATTGACTTCAATGGGGTTCGGGGTCCGGGGTAAATCTCGGGTTAAGTTCGGTACCGAACCCGGACTTTTTCGCGAAGTTCGGCTGAACCCGCCGAACCCCAACATCCAGGTGTCCGCTCAACTCTAGAAATAAGCCATCACATTTAAGGATTGGTAAGCTGTAATATATACTTTTTTTTGTTTTAATACTGCTTTAAATAGGTTTGACAATACACAGCTGAATCAACCAGTTGTTAACTGCCATTATAAGACATAGCTGTAAGGAGCATATGCATCAATCCAGTTTGCCTCTGTTATAGTAGGGATAGGGGCTTGTCATTTAGTTTGACCATAATGGGGGATTTGTCCAATTTAGTGTTTCATGGCTGAGAATTTAAATTTACCAGCCCTTAGAGCATTGTGATCTCAAGATACTAATAAAAGGATAATTTAGTTGAGACTGGAAAACAAAAAAAATTGTGGTCATCAAATTACTGTGGTTAAAAGCAGACAGAACACTCCAAATTTGCATTGTTTGGCCAATATTAGACATTTGGTACATAAAGGAAAATTATATATTTTGTTTCCTATGAACTTGAATGTTTGTTTCCACTAATGCTTCCATATCTATTTATGACTTTTTACTTGGCTTCATCTATTATATTAAAGTGCACAAACGTGCAATTAGTATTTATTAAAAAGGCAGCAAGCAAAATCTGTTAAAAATATTGCAGGAAACAAATATTTTCAGCTTTATAAACATAACAAAATCAAAACAATATATTTCAGCTATTTTACAATGTAGCCCTAGATAAGCAGTATAGAAAATGTATTGTGTATAGAGAAGAAATTAGTAGTTTTATAGCCCAGAACAAACTTAGAGAAAAAAATGTGCATAGCTTCTAGATAAATGTGTTCGTCTATAAATTCCCAGATGAATACAGGAAGATTTTCTGTTCGTTTTATTTTATATCTTGCTGGATCTTCATCCATAATTTGGTTTATCTTTTTTCTCTGCAAAGTGGTGATAACTATTGGTACATCAGAAGGAAGTTATTTGTGTAATAAATTTGCTGTCACCAACAGATACACAAAGCAGTCAAAAAGCACTTAGCTGTGTTTTTAAAGGACATGTACTTGAATACGTGATTGCAAAGAAGGACAGGTTTAATTGAATCCCCTGCAGACCTATTTCATTTTTAAGTGGTACTTACATAAAAAATACAATATCTAGTAGCATATGGCATTATAGCAGCACATCTGTTCATCAGTTAAGCCAACATATAGAACTTGATAAAGTTTAAATACTTTTACTACTAACACATAAAATAATAATATAAAAATACATGTGTACTAAATGGTAGACATTGACATTTTATTGAAAAAGTTGAAAAAAAGAGTTAGAAACATCAATCTTCCCAGGTGGTCAGAAATATTCCCATTTCACACTTTGAATGTTATATTGGCGTCACTTGTGAAACTCCCAAAATCTCATGATCTGTTATCTGTAATGTAGTACTGATCATTACATTTTTGGTACTCTAGTACTCAACATTTGTGCATGAAATTTTAAAAAATAAATGAAAATCCACTATAATCACCCATACTCCCAGTTCCAATGATCATTGATGCCAAAAATGTATTGTCACCCTAACATAAAACCCATCCCACCCAATCCTTAGCACCTAACCTTCCTCCCAAACCTAACCATTAAGACTATGCATATCTAAACCCAAGATCAAAAATGTAATACATTGCAACTTATCAGTTATTTGATGTTCTTTGATGTTAGTTTGAAAATTTCAAGCTATGAACATTTTAGCTAGCACATAAAATATTTATTGTTCTTGCCAGAAATGGAATGTCCTTGTTACAGTCTGTGAGCTGAAATGGAAAAAAGTTATCTTCTGTAAATTACTAAGCCCATCACCTCCCCTCATGTAACAGAGTTGAACAAAGGCAGACATGATTGAAATCCAGCTCTTTACCTTGGACTCTTATCTGAAAGGTTTTTTGGGCCTCCCTGGTTACTGCTCCAATCGTTCACATGGGCTTTGAGGGCCTTGTTATTGCTTGGATTTTGGGGATGATCATTGCCTTGAGGAAATCTGCTAATGTCTCAAATTATACTTTTGTACAAATGTTGGCACCTTGTGACCTGTTGAGGGAGGCACCTTTTTGAGCTCACCTGAGGGGTTTACTTTAACCCTCTCTCACCATTTAATTTGCATTCAATTACATTTCCTTTACTCTCCTGTCACTCGGTTCAGCTGCCAGACATGATGAAATTGCATGCTTAGTAAAGAGCATGTGACTTGCTCCATATGATAGTCTGAGTCTGTGGCTTTGTGGTGTTGATGTTACAGCTCGTTTTTCAATACGCCCGTGTGTATGGGGCCTAAATGGTGTGGCTCAGGAGTGAAGGAAAGGTGAGTAGATGATGATGATGAATTGAAGTGAACTAGTTTCTTTGCTCTGCACCCTTAGTCTAATTATACTTAACAATAGCTTAACTTGTAACCCATTCCCTGAGACTAAATTAGCCCCAGACACTAAACTAAAATATTGTCTAATAATCTTACATGCTCACACTAACAGTAGTTGCATGCCTAGAGTAACTGATGCGCAAGGCAAATTAAAGGTTTATATAGTGACACATGTAGAACACCACATGAAACAACTGTACATAAAGTGAGGCTGATGCCTGACATTCATTTAAAGAGGTTGATAAATGGAGAGCAATTATGTATCAAAACGCAACATTGGGCTCTATTCATAAAGCGGTATCTTGCTGCATCCGATCATGCAGTAAGATACCGCTCGGTATCAATCACAGCCATGCCAAGTTTTCGGGTATTCACTAAAAAACGCTACTAAAATGCCGCATGAGTTATTTTATGAAGTCATGCGGTATTTTAGTAGTGAAAACATGGGGCAATTTAATGATTGGCGGTAGCGGGCGTATTTATTATCATTCGTAAATACTCAGCTGTCAGTGGAATTTCCCGCTGACAGCTAAATGTAAAAAAATACATAGTACCCCTACTTATTCACCAAAAAAAGTGTAAAAAAAGACAGTAGGCACGTCCTTTATTGAAAAAACAAAAATTTTTAAAAATGTCCTCAGGTGTAGATCCATCATCAATCATGATGAAAAAAGAAAAGAAAAGCTCCACCATCTGACATTCCTTAAATAAGTAAGGGGCAGGCGCCACCAGGTGATGTCACCGGCAGCACCGCCCACTTGTGATGTCACTGATCCAGCATGCCCTGGTTGGTGACATCACAATGAAGCAGTCCCACCCGGTGCCATCACCGGGTGGTACGCCCCAAAGTTTTTTAAGAACTGTCAGATGGCAGGGAGTGGAGCAATTTCTTTTTTTTCTTTTTTTGGGTAAGCGGTGGCAATGGGCATCATGATTGACGATGGATCTACACTGGGGGACATTTTTTAAATGTCCCCCAGTGTTGTGGGGAAGAGGTTGTGGGGAAGAGGCCCTTGTCCCCATCAACATGGGGACAAGGTGCTTTGGGGGGGCAAAGCCCCCTTGCCCCAAAGTACCTCCCAAGTTAAGAGCATGTATGGTTTCAGGAGGAGGGGCACTCACTTATCCCCTCCCTTTCCTGACCTGCCTGGCTGCAGGACACCATTTTTTAAAAAACATTTTGGCGTGGACGACCCAAATGGCCTGGTATGGATTGGAGGGGTTCACACCATTTTACTTTATTATTTTTTCATTGGCGGCAATTCTTTGTTTTACATCTGTCAGCGAGGAACCCCACTTACAGATGATGACTCATCGGTTGTTAAGCATGTGATGGCCTCCCAGTCCTTAACAACCATGATAGTTACTAGTTGTAACATTCCATCATTACCGCATGCCTCGATCACTACTTAATTACCGCATGCATTTCATTATTTAGAAAGAGAAAAATAGAGAGAGCTGCGCTAACAATTGAAAAACACTATTGACAAATTGTGAAGGTTGCCCTAGGTATCTAGTAAATTCCACAATATGAATGAATAAGTTCACAGTCCATAAAAAACAGGTCTTCACTAAAGAACACCAAAGTAACGGAAAGGTGAGTGTCCCTTAAAAATGATATATCCATAGTGACTGCAGTGATTCACTCCACACCAGAATGTGCACCTCCACCATAAGAAAAACTTGCTTACCAGACAGAAAGCTATAAAAGCTTGTGGCTATTGCCCAGCCCAGGCCTTGTATGCTCAGATGTCCACTTCTAGACAGGGCTCATTCCATATCCGGATAGACAGAAAGGATATTCCCACTATTTAAATCCAAATAAGTCTGTCACAGCATTCGGTAACTCGCATGGCCAGGGTGTCCCAAAAAGAGAAATCTCACCATAGTGTAAGATCGCCTTAACTTTTATTGAAACAATAAAGTATTGCACTTACAGTTAAAAGGTATTAAACACACATAAAACATAAAGCCAGCCAGCTTGCATCAAACACCTGTCCTTCCGGGATCACGTACAGCGCGGTGACATCAGCACGCCCCTCCTCCCGGCGCATTTTGTCACAAGAGGACATCATCCTGGGGCATGGGCAGCTGGCTGACTCACCACAATAAATAGTAAACAGACAACCACACCTCATTCTGAATCTTGGGTGGCTGCCCAGGGGATCCACCATTTTTCATATGGGCACCCTTCCCATCCCCAAAGTAGTTATATTGTACAAATTGTACCAAGTACTTTGTCCAGCAGCACCAATAAGCCCAGCATCTGCCCAATAAAGGCGGCTAAACTAAAAATTGGGGAGTATTCACCAGGTGACAGATAGCATGTTCAGGGAGATGTTACTAACTCAGCCCATCCACCCTCATTTAAATCCGGACATAATTAGGCAAATGCCCTTCTCATAAACAGGACTCTAGGCGGATTGTAATAATCATTAGCAAACTAATTTGGAATAAGTGGTAATGGAGGGAACCATTGGAGAAGAGACATTGTTCTCTTGTGGGGGCCTCTCCCTCAATAAATCCCCCCTCTCTATCTGTACGACTTGGTCCAGAGTTAAAATATCGACCTGCACTAAGAGTTCCTCATGTTCCATACAGTTACACTACGTTATTGGCTCTTAGGAACCGATCTGAGCCACGAATTATAGTGGCAGCTGTCGACAGGTATGTAGGAATTCTTGTCTGTTAGTTTAAAGAATGTTGAAGTGACAAATCTATCTCCCCTGTCAAAAATTTTCAAGTACAAAAAATGTTTTATTTCCAATTGACTGGCCTCTTAGCTGAAATGTATCTCTCTCTGATTGATATTCAAGGATTCTATGAACTCCCCTAAATCAGGGTCACTACCATACCATAAGAGGAGCATTTCATCTATATACCTGGCCCACATGACCAATTGGGGTCTCTGTTGGGCATAGACGACATCCTCCTTCCACCGGGCCATAAAAAGATTTGCGAGACTGGGGTCATATTTTGCCCCCATTGCTACCCTTCTATCTTGATGATAAAAAAGATTATTGAACCAAAAGTAGTTGTGTGGAGCTGTGAACCCTGCCTAAGGGTATAGCTGGAAAGTAAATTAATTACATGCCGGACGTCCTTGATATGGGAGGGCATCATTTGAACCAAAGGTTGCAAGTAAAAGTCAATATATCTGCCCACCTGGGATGTAACCGAGTCAATGCCACTGACTATTGGGTGTCCCGGGGGGCAGGTAGAGTTCTTATGGATCTTTGAAAAATAATAGATGATTGGGGTACGTGGTGCCTTGGGGACCAAAAACACACTCTCTTTCTTGGTCACAATACCCCGTTGTAACCCTCTAGCAATAATCCTCTCCAGTTCTCCCTGATATTTACCTTTAGGGTTGGATACCAGTGGAGTATAGGTTTCATGATCCCCAACAATTTTGTACATCTCGGTCATATAATCCTTCCTGTCCAACACCACTATTCCCCCCTCTTTGTCCGCTGGCCCAATAACCAGTTCCTTGTTATTACACAGAGAATTGAGGCCCTCCTGCAATTCTTCATTGATCCTAACTTTTTTAAATCGCATCTCTTCTAAGTCTCTAGGTAACACATCTCTAAACACTTTAAGCAAAGGCAGAGCTCCTGGGGGATTAAACAACGAGGCATTGGATAAACCTGAGTGAAGAATCTCAGTAGACACCATTCTATTTTCTTTAATAGGATTGGTAATCAAATAACGTTTAATGTTAAGTGTTCGTACAAATTTATGCACGTCCATATATGTTTGAAACTTATTTTGATTTCTAGGTGGCGGAAATTTAAGTCCTTTATCAAGCACTAATTTCTCAGAGTCTGTTAAAACCCGTGTATTAGGATTGAATATTCCTGCACCTACTAGGTCTTTTTTTCTTTTTAGATCATATTTGCCTCCCCTCCTCTGACTCCTCTCCTTCTTCGACCAGCCTTTTTATGCCCTGATTTGGTCTAAAAAAAACCCCAACTTTGATGTCCTTGATTACTTGGGCCAGACCTTTCTTTCTTTTCCATATTTGTATTAGAGGGTTTATGAGATGCATTGGGGTGGCCATAATCAATACCACGGTTGGGCGTGCAATCCCTCTGACCGTACTCTACCCCGGGACCCTCTCTGTCTCTCAGGGGAAAAAAATATTTTGAGAGTCTACATTGTACTCCCAATCATTGCCTCTACTGTATTGGTTTGGTACATTATGACATTTCAGTCCCTGGCCCAACCCAGCATTAGATTCCTGTCCTTGGCCAATAAATTGACCAGTATTCCAATAGGGGGGTAGTCCCCGACCACTCACATGATATCCCTGGCCTTGTCCTGGGGGAGGCAAATGCCTGATTCCATATTGGAGGGACAGGACGGGGAGGACCCTGACCTTGATTGTAATAATGGTTGTGTCTGTGGAGTGTGGGCCTGTCCATAGTTATATTGAGTCCCTCCCCTACCATTACCATTTAACTATTTATTTCCTTCTGTGAACGGAGTTTAACACCTTTCCATGTATTTACAAAGCATTTTCAGTGCTTTGCAGTAAATACCGTAAAATGGTATAATAAATTGACAGTTACAGGATCGCATGCATTATTTAAAGTGGTTGTCAAACTGTGACAACCACTTTAAGCTACAGGTAAGCCTATAATAAGGATTACCTATAGGTGCCCTGCATATCTCATAAACCTGCACGGTTTAGAAGGTATACAGTGTACTGGCACTGCCGATGTCATTCGGCACATGCACAGTGAAGAAACGGGCCGCCGTGCCATTTCTTCACTTCACTCTTGCCGTGACTGGCAAGAGAGTGCCAGGTCCTGACTTTTCCCTCAGTGCAGACTCCTATTATCATGTTAGCTCAGGCTGTGAGATCGTTGTCTGTGCGTGTCTGTGTCACTCACAGCTCTCCTGTTCTCCTCTGTGTATGTGTTTATCTCCCCCCTCCTTCCCCTCCCTCTCCCTGTCAGCACATAGTCTGCAGTGAGAAAAACTATCTGATAGACTCCCAGCCCCACCTCGCCTCACCCCTCTCTGCCTCTGTACACACTTCTTAGATTACAGCACGGCCATAGGAGGAAGATAACAGATTCCACTTCTGACGTATCTTGCATACGTCAGAAGGAATCTGTGTTCCTCCTACTGGGCACCCTCGGCTGGATAGGGAGAATATAGGACACATGACAGTGCAAAAATCGACTCAAATAAAGTAATAATAGAGAAAGAAGATGCTATCATACTTATTGAACCATGTACTGTGTGCTAGATTAAATGGGTTAAATTGGGTTAACAACCCCTTCAATGCATTACAAATAACTGAGTACTGTCCATGATACTTTTTTTTATTTGTGCTAACAGACAAATTTTCAGGACAAGCTTTCAGGGCATGCCCCCTTCTTCAAGGTCCAAGCAGTACTAATACACAACGTTTTAGCAGAATGTTGAAGTAAGACAAAGGGGGCTGGTAAAACTGTTGGTTAATGATTAACCACTTCAATACCAGGCACTTAAAACACTTCCTGCCCAGACCAATTTTCAGCTTTCAGTGCTGTTGTACTTTGAATAAGAATTGCTCGGTCGTGCAACGTTGTACTCAAACAAAATATTTATCATTTTGTTCCCACAACTAGAGCTTTTTTTTGGTGGTATTTGATCACCCCTGCGGTTTTTATTTTTTGCGCTACAAATAAAAAAAGACGGAATATTTTGAAAAAAAAAAATTTCTCCTTCACTGTTGGGCACTGATGTGGCTACACTGATAGGCACTGATGAGGCTACACTGACAGGCACTGATGAGGCAGTACAGATTGGCACTGATGAGGTGGCACTGATAAGGTGGCACTGATGATGGGGCACATATATGCAGCACTGATGGACACTGATAGGCAGCACTGATAAGCAGCACTTGCGGGCACTGATTGGTGGCACTGATATGCGGCACTGATAGGGCACTCATAGGCAGCACTGATGGGCACTGATAGGTGGCGCTGGATACTGATGGGCACTGATAGGTGGCACTGCTGGGCACTGATAGGTGGCACAGGTGGGCACTAATAGGTGGCACTGGTGGGCACTGGTACATGGCACTGGTGGGCACTGGTGCATATAGCACTGTTAGGGATGGCACTGGCAGGCATCACATATGGGCACAGTGCCATCCTTACAGTGCACTGTATGCCTCTTACCTGGTGGTCTAGTGTGGGCTCCCTGGTGGTCCCTGGGCGGCCTCCAGATCTTCTCCCTGGTGGTCCATGGGTGGCCTCCTTATGCTGTCCCTGGGGGGGCTCCCTGGTGGTCCTGGGTGGCTACCTGGTGGTCCAGTGTAGCAATCCTGAGGGGGGCTGCACTGATAAACATTCAGCGCAGCCCCCCATCGGGAGAGCAGTCGATTGGCTATCCACTGCTCAGGTCTGCAGACCTGAGCAGAGGAAAAGCCGATAAACGGCTCTTCCTGTTTATACTGTGAACAGCCATGATTGGTCACAGCTGATCACATGGTAAAAGGCTTCTGATGGAAGCCTTTTACCTCGATCAGTAATGCGGTGGGTCAGACTGACCCTCGGCACCCCGCGAGCGCATGATCGCAGGTTATCCTGAGGACGTCAATAGACGCCCAGTCAGGATAACAAAGCCACCACCCGGCCGTCATTTGTCAATAGGCCAGGTGGGAAGTGGTTAAGAAAATTCAGGTCTATATTCATCCCATTATCTTTTGTGTCAAATAGAGTTATTATTCATAGTCCAAAAGTTTTCCTTTCCTGAGTGGTTTTGAAATTCCCTTTACGAACTAAATCATTAAGGTCTTCCATAGTGTAGTCTGGTTGTAAGAAATGGTGTCCAGAAATCATACTAACATGAGCCTGATCTTGATCCAGTGCTGAGCCAGAGAGCAGCAGCTCCCTCCGCTCTCTTTCTCTGTCCTTACTGATCATGGAGGCAGCAGTGAGAATCATTGGCTCCTGCTGTTGTCAGTCACAGCCAGTGAGCAGACTTACGCAGTGTGGCTTGGGATTAAGGCTCTTGCTATGGTGGCACTCGGTAGGGGAAGAAGCCAAAAGCACTAGTGGGGGACCTAGCACAGAACAGGTAAACATAACATGTTTGTTATTTTAGAAAAATAGATTTACAATCACTTTAAGGGCCCATTCACATGTCTGTATATTAAAACAGTCTGTTTTAGCTTGTTGGGCTGGTGTTTGTTCTGTGCCAACGATGGGGAGTGGTGCCTTGTATTATAACAACTAACAATTGTTCAACTTTATTTTATATTCAAATTTTATTGAAATGTTAAAGTGACACTTATATCTACCACAATGGTACTGCAGTGCAATGGCTGACACTGACATCAGGTAAGCGCCGATGCACTGAGAAAAAATGCAGCATGTCTTCACTTTTCTGCACTGCATGACATCAGGTTTCAATGGGGCATGTATGGCTTGAATTGGGCATGTCAAAAACAATTGATGTATATGTGCATATGCAGTGACTGGAGTTAATCTAGTGCTGCTCTTCAGCCACTGCACACAGTGTGAATGAGCCCTAAAAGTAATTTATAGCTTTTGTAGCTATTTTTGGAGATTTTTTTACTATGGCCAGAACTAAAAAATATTGAATTTTTTCTTTTTTCTTTCTTTTTGGCTTAGTAAGTAAACATAAAATGTTCAGAATATTTAATATCTTAATTTCCAGCCAAGAGATTGTTCTAGGCCCCTAAAAACAGCTTGTTTACAGAGCACAATAGTTTAAGCTCAAATTCATACACACATCTAAATGAATAAGAGAAATTAGTCACCCCCTCCCTTCCCTCCACCCCCCTGTCTGATCTTTTCACATAGGACTGTAAGGAGTTTCAAGTGAAGAGGAAGAATCTGAAAGCAAACTTAAACACTAATTTTCAGGGAGACTTCTTTGTCATCTTGAAGATTTATATCTAATTGCCAAGTAGCTTGTAGATATACAAGGTAGTAATTCCAACAAGGTGTATGCACTCTGGTAAGAGAGATGCAGCTGCTCTAGTCCATGCCTCCTCTCCACTGTCCATTCACAGAAGGCGGACAGAGCGGCTGCATATGAATCTGCAGCTTCTGTATCTGAGGTCCTAAGGTCCATAACAGAAGTATAGGGATAGCTGTACTCCTGGCACTCATGTAAAAATGTAAATAGTAAATAAAGGAGAGATATACACCTTGTTGGACTTAAGCCCTTATAAGCCAGCAATGCTGCAATTCCTGGATTTCTTCTTTAAAGTAATTAAATAAATTAATGTCTATATCTTCTACATCCTGATACAAAAAGACCATCTTTTTATACCTTTGATATATTTCAAAGTCAAAAATGTTGAATCAGGTTGGGAATTGTTCCTAAATTGGGGTATTCAAATGTGAGCTGTAGTTCAGTTCTTAAGAGCTGTGTCGAGGAGATGTAATCAAGTAATTATGGGAAGAATTGTTCTTTCAGCTGGTAAAGTTGATCAGAAAAGATGTCCACAGCGCAAATCACTCAACTTTATTAAAACTCCAACTCATAAGATTTAACACAATACCATTAGATGGCATGTGATGTCACCAAACCTCAACCCTATGTGTTTCACCAGACAGGGCTTTTCTAGGGGGCTTTAAGTGCGATGTTCTTCAAAACAGTAAATACCCTTCTGTATAACTCAAAGTCTCTGGATATGTGAACCAAACACATTTTAACAATTACATTGCTTGTTATTAGTACAAGTAAAACTTTTAATTTTTAGATCCACACTTAAGACATTGGATGCCAGAGTATCCAGTAAACAGCTACATTAGATTACTTGTTATTAGTAGAATTATAAAATGCCAGATCTATATTTAGCACAGTGGGTGCCAAAGTACCTAGTTCAAACATTTATTTAATCTCTCTCTTTCGCGATTACCTCATTCCACCTTATCCTGGTCAAGATGATCAAAAGCAGAATATTTTAAACCCATATGGGGCTTTCATGATTTGAGTTGATGTTTGATTCTTCGTGTTGGTCACATTAGAGGGTTTATATTTGTGGTTCATATTCTATATTTATAGAATTATACATGATATTGTATAGATTTTTACTTGTATATCATCCTGTGCAAGTTACTTATACAGTTACACATATAAAATAGTATATCAAAATATATAGTATTGAAAATATTTTTGCATGATGTATATATAAATATATACAGGCAGTCCCCGGGTTACAAACAAGATAGGGACTGTAGGTTTGTTCATAAGTCGAATTTGTTTGTAAGTCGGAACAGGTACATTTTTTAAGTGTAGCTTCAGCCAAAACAAATATTTTTAAGCTTTTTGGATAGCATAGGGAAGGGTTAACACTCCCGTAATGTTTGTTTTGCTGTCTATATTTCTGTTCAGAAGATTTCACCTCACTTCCTGTCCCAATGATAATTGGATTTTGAAAATTTTGGGTTGATGTGGAAACAAACCTTGGTGATAAAGCATCAGTGGAGACACCTTTTTCCCATAATAACTCTTACAGGAGTGAATTTCCCTTCCTAGGGGGAGATTTCCTCTCACTTCCTGTTGTCTCCCTCCGTTTGTAAATAGGAGTCGTTCATAAGTCGGATGTTCATAACTAGGGGACTGCCTGTATATATATATATTATAAAGGAAGTATATTATTGTTGAGATCCATCCTAGAAAAAGTTTTCCATTTTAATTGCTAATATTTTATAAATAATTATACTGAGCGTAGAGCAGGGATGTCAAACTGGCAGCCCCCCAGCTGTTGCGGAACTACAAGTCCCATCATGCCCCTGCCTGTGGGAGTCATGCTTTTGACTGTCAGTCTTGCAATGCCTCATGGGAGTTTCGCAACAGCTGTAGTGCCGCCAGTTTGACACCTGTGGCGTAGAGGATCACAGTTGTCAGATCAAATAGTTACATTTTTATATTGTGAAAATGTAATAATTGAATTTGTTGTTCCTTGACAGTTGGTATGCAAGTCTCATAGAAAAAAAGTAATCTAATTGGTTGTCATGGTCCAAACTTTAAGGAACTATATGAATAAATATCACTCTTATCGTGTTATGACAGTTGGTATGCAAGTCTCATAGAAAAAAAGTAATCTAATTGGTTGTCATGGTCCAAACTTTAAGGAACTATATGAATAAATATCACTCTTATCGTGTTATGTATTAAGAGCACAACCTAGTGCTCTTCTTTTAATGTCTACAGTAGAGATCAAATAAAAGTTATTGTTACGTTTCTCTCTAAGTTGATCCTTTTAATTATTTATTTATATGTCACTTCAACAGCCATTTTGAACTCTTACAGAAACATCCCCATTCTGTATTTTGCTCATTTGAGTCACAGTCATCAAAAATGAAATGGTTCTCTAGGTGAGGCCTCATAAATAGTTTGTAAAGTGGCACTGCTGTCTCCCTTTTTATCTTTTCTTCCACTTTTCTCAATATATTTTATCTAATAAAAATTGCAATTAAATTTTATTGAATAATCTCAGTCTGTACAGAACAGTCGAAACTGGGAAAAGAGACTCATTTATTATGTGTCATGCAACTTCAATAAATTCATTGCTATATTACTGGTTTTGTGGCAGTAATATAAATGTTTAACTTCTAATACCATGCTGATAATACCATTATATGTTTTGCTTTGATGAGCTCACTTCTCAGCTTTTGGATTCCACAAATGTTATTTCCAACCTAAATCCATAAAGTTATTTCCAACCTAAATCCATAATGTTATTTCCCACCTAAATCCATAAAGCAAATCTCAAGAAAAGCACACTTTGATAGAAATATAACTATGTGGGCATTAGGATTAACAGACACTTTTAATTAAAAGTCCACATCCTGATGTCCTGATGTATAATTCACTCGTGAAGCACTTAGCATCATGTTTTAAAGGACAATCAGTTAATTAAGAGGTCGAATTACAAGGGTAGGCATAATTTAAGTCCTTACTGAGCAACTGTATCTTGAGAGGGCACAAGCTTTAAAACCCAGTAGCATAATGCTTAACGCTATAACAAGGGAAATTCTATTTAAAATACATTTGTACTTAAATAACCCATCATATATGCTATTCATTCAGGAGAGTGCATACTGTATATAAAGATTGTTTTCTAATTAGGTAATTTCTAATCTCCAGAACATAGCTAATATAAGGTATTTCCATTTAAGAGGCAGTATATTAGCTTACTGGGTAAAATACTAGCACTTTATTTATATAACAGGTCTATTCAATTGATTTTGTTGTTCGTTCCTGAGCTTACCGTGAAAGACATAATATTAGTTTGCTTTATTCAGAATGTCTTGTTCTAGCAATATGTGCTCAGAATTATTGCTGGCAAAGATTTCAGAATATCCAGTTAGTGTTGCAAGACGTTTTCTTAAGTCACTTGTCATTTGGAGCAGCTGAAGGTCACAGCAAACAGGAAATGGCTTCTTTGAATCTGTCGTGTTAAATAATATACTGAAACTTAAAAAACGATTTATTCTGAACCAAGAATCAAGGACAGGATCAATGGACAGTGCTATAAACATTTGTTCCTTTAAAAATACTTTAACACAGATATTTTGATTACTTTTTCTTGTGTTTCTTGGCAATTCTGAGGTTGTAAACGTGACTAAAGGTACCTATACATACTAGAAAATCACCATCTGTCACTAGGTTTCTAAAGCAATTTCACTATGAATACAGTATGAACATTATCAGTCAATTATAAACAATTATGAATAATGAAAATATATAACACCAGGATATCAAAGTTGATTTTGTTGTCATCATTTATATCTCATTATTACTTGTGTAACTTTGAAGTCTATAAATGAGAGAAACCATGGAAACCCAGACTATAGCATGATCAAACATCAAATATGCACATGGTGGTCATCATAATAGATTACAGGGTGGTCATAGAACAAACAGTATGCAAGTATATATACAGTATCTCACAAAAAGTGAGTACACCCCTCACATTTATGTAAATATTTTAATATATCTTTTCATGTGACAACACTGGAGAAATGACACTTTTCTACATTGTAAAGTAGTGAGTGTACAGCTTGTATAACAGTGTAAATTTGCTGTCCCCTCAAAATAACTCAACATTAGAGTTGAGCAAACCCGAACTGTAAAGTTCGGGTTCATACCGGAATTTAGGGTGTCCGTGTCCCGAACCTGGACATTTGAGAAAAAGTCTGGGTTCGGGGTTTGGGTATTTTTTTGCTCCTGTTGAATAGCTGCAGGGCAGCCAATCAACAAGCGTTTCACTCATTTGCCCTTAGAAGCCATCACAGCCATGCCTACTAATGGCATGGCTGTGATTGGCCAGTGCATCATGTGACCCAGCCTCTATATAAGCTGGAGTCACGTAGTGCTGCATGTCACATTATCTCATACTAGTGTAGGGAGAGGATGCTGCTGCTGCGAGGGACAGATTAGCTTTAGAAAACCATCTCATACTAGTGTAGGGTGAGGATGCTGCTGTGAGGGACAGATTAGAAACATAGAAACATAGAAACATAGAAAAGTGACGGCAGAAAAAAGACTGAGTAGTCCATCAAGTCTGCCCCTTTTTATTTATTTATTTATTTATTTATTTTTTTTATATATTTTTTTTTTTACATTAACCTTGTTGTCTGACTATAGATTAATGTTTATCCCAAGCATGTTTGAAGCCATTTACTGTTGACTGTCTCACAACCTCTGTTGGTAGTTTATTCCAATCATCAACCACCCTTTCAGTAAAATAATACTTTCTAAGATTAGTTTTGAACTTCCCCCCAGTTAGTTTGAGGTCATGTCCCCGTGTTCTTGATTTTGGTTTCATATTGAAAAGACTGCCCTCCTGAACCTTATTCACCCCCTTGATGTATTTAAAGGTTTCAATCATGTCTCCCCTCTCCCTTCTTTCCTCCAGACTGTACATGTTAAGTTCCTGAAGTCGCTCTTGATGTGTTTTATTCCCCAGACCTTTCACCATTTTTGTTACCCGTCTCTGAACTCATTCTATTTTATCAATATCTTTTTGTAAGTGTGGTCTCCAGAACTGGACACAGTATTCTAAGTGAGGTCTCACTAAAGATCTATATAGATGAATCAGAACCTCCTTCCTCCTGCTGGTGATCCCGCTACTGATACATCCCAGAATTCTAGACCAGAAATTTTATAGCCAGGTTAGGGGCGTTGCCATGGGGGCTAAATACGCCCCGAGCCTGGCTAATCTGTTTATGTCCCATTGGGAGGAGGATGTCGTCTATCCCCAGCATAGGAGGGAGCTAGTGCTTTGGGTACGTTATATAGACGACATCCTGCTCCTATGGAGAGGGGACCCTCAGTCTGTGGAAGACTTTCTCGGGAACCTCAATAATAACAACAGGGGCATAGAATTAAAGTTTGAAGTTAGTGCACAGAGGGTGAACTTCTTGGATCTAGTTATCGAAAAGAGAGATGGTAATTTGGTTACCTTTACTTTCTTCAAGGCATCCGATAGAAACGCCTACATACCCCAATCCAGTTGTCATTATAGACCATGGCTGGGGGGTATCCCTAAGGGTCAGTTTATGAGGTTACGTCGTAATTGTACCCATCTTACTGACTTTCAGGAACAGGCGGGGATCCTCACTAAGCGTTTTTTGGAAAAAGGATACCGAAATGAGGATCTCGTACAGCCTCTGGAGGAAGTGACTAATATGAACAGGGAAGTACTCCTATCGGAGAATACTAGGGGTATTGGTCCGAGGGATCCCTTTGGATCTAAGGTCCCTTTTATTACCACCTATTCGTGCCAGGCCAATCGGGTCAAGCAGGTGATCCGTAAGCACTGGCACATTCTGATGAATGACAGGGTCCTTAGAGAGAAATTACCTGAAAATCCTTCTGTCGTCTTTAAGGGAGCCCCTGCTCTAAGAAATACGCTTGCCCCCAATGTGATAGATCCCCCCACCAAGAGGCCTGATTTTTTTCAGAACATGGTAGGATTCTATAGGTGTGGGAAATGCAGGGTCTGCATGCATAATAAAATCACCCAACGTAAAGTGGATATTTTTTCATCCACCAAAAGGTCCACTGAATTCAAAATAGGTAAATTCATTACATGCAGCTCCAAGGGGGTAGTGTATATGATCCAATGTCCCTGTGGATTACAGTACGCCGGGAGGACTAAACGCCCCTTATATGTGCGACTAAGTGAGCACATTAGTAATATCATCAGGGGATATAAGAACCATTCTTTGTCCTATCATTATAGAGAGGCCCATGATAGAAACCCAGGGAACACTATCTACATTGGCATAGACAAATATGAGGCACATTGGCGGGGTTCCTCTCTGGTTAGGAGCATCTCCAAGATGGAGATGGCGTGGGTGCACAGACTAAAGAGCTACACCCCCTATGGCCTTAATATTGAGACCGACGTCAATGCCTTTATAGATAATTCATAACATCTTTTGGTGGTGTGTGTCATTGGAGTAATCCAACGTGGGCCTTTACCCATAGGAATTTCTATGGGAAAAATAGTCGCTAGGGACCCGGTACTGTGTGTCAGTGTACCGCATGGGGAGTTGTAGTTAGGGTAACATCTGTCTCCTCATTTTGTGTTTGTTAATATATTTTTCCCAAAGTACATAGAGTATATAGGGATATTAATGGGATTTGGTATTAGACAATTCCTATGTGTACCCTGCTTAGGGATTATGATTTTTATGTTTTCAAGTTTTATGAAGTATTTTTATTGTGATTTAATTTGTATTTTTAGGGCCATCACCCAATTCAGTTGTGGGCGGAGATAAGTAATTAATGGCCAAGGTGTATAGGGGATTCATTCCCATATGGGAGGGAGCCATCTACTGGCAAAATTTGAGAATGGAGTTGGGGTGTTTTTGGATGAACACCCCGGCCTCATTCTGTGACTGGTACATGATCCCGGGTATCCGGTCTACAAATGAAGCAGCCCTATATATATGAGAGTGATGCCTAGGTTGGGCATGTTCACCTATAACTTTATTTGCCCCCTCTAATATTTTTGGGATAGTCATTATGAGAAGTTAATTTACGCCATACACAAAGATGGCGAACTAAGCACTTCCGCCCACAGTCTGGAGAGGGGAGGGCACCTATATCTGGACTCAATGGTGATGGCGCACCCATCCCCGAGACGACGTCCTTTTGGATGAAACGTACGTCAGAACGGGCGCGCTGACGTCACCTCTTCTACAGCCGGCTGAAGTTTTTATCTGTATGCGCACACTGACTTAATGCTGTGTGAGTAGCTTTTTATTTGTTCCATTAAACTTTCAAAACGGTACTGCACGATGTTGGCTCTCCTCTGTTTCATGTCACTCTGAACCCATTTGATTGCATCCATCTGAGAGTTAGCATTCATGAGGATTGGGTGATCTGGTATCTCGAACAGCAGAGGGACCCATATCACTGCTACAGATACGTTGGGTTTGAGTGTTGGTAAGCCTTCAATTCTCCTGGTGGTGGTCCCGGTCCCCCCCCCGTTTATACACACAGTGGTTATTTTGTAGGTGGTGGGTGCACTTGTGAAAGAATCCAGAAGTACTTCACCATATAGTGTTTTTTACTCATCCCTACATATGATCGCTTGATGTGAGGGGGACGCACTTTACTGACAGCCTGGGACCGGAGAGATATCCATGAATTGATTACAGGTGTTTAATCATTCTCCATGGGGTAAGCCTCCAGTCTGGATACTTAGGATTTAAGACTTATCCTGCCAACAGTATCAATATTATTCATTCGGATCAAGGACCACGTTTAGAGACATTTTATATACTGATCTTTTCATCCTTTTAGCGCAGCTCCTCATTTATTATAAATCAGCCAAGCAGTCTGAGACCCAAGTCATGCAGCAGTCTCTTATGCTGGTACATGCGCTGCTGAGAGCATTCCCAAATGATACTGGGGGCTCAGTGGTAGCACAAGGCGAAGGCAGAGGAGGAGGAAGAGGTCGCCAACGCAGCTGTGGCACCGCCAGCACCTCAGAAGGCAGGGTTAGCATGGCCGAAATGTGGAAAAGCTTTGTCAGCAGCATGCCACAACAAACAGCACCACCAGCTGATAGGCAACGTCTTAGCAGGAGGCAGCATATCAGCAACATGGTGGAACAGTATGTGTGCATATGCCTACACATACTGACTGATGGGTCTGCCCCATTCAACTTCTGGGTCTCTAAATTGGGCACATGGCCTGAGCTTGCCATTTATGCCTTTGAGGTGCTGGCCTGCCCTGCAGCCAGTGTATTGTCTGAACGTGTGTTTAGCACGGCAGGGGGCGTTATCACAGACAAGCGCAGCCGCCTGTCCACAGCCAATGTGGACAAGCTAACGTTTATTAAATTGAACAAGGCATGGATCCCACAAGACTTGTCTGTACCTTGTGCAGAATAGACATTTATACCGGCCTCACACCGCCATTGGTATACTTAAGTGAACTTATTCTTTTTTTTTATATAGAACATAAATCTTTATTGGAATTTGTAACAGGAGAAACATGAAAAATAAACCATGGTACACTTTATATGGAAAAAGTGAACCCGTGCTAGAACATCTCTGGGTTTGTCTGCAGCTAATGATCGTTTTTTAATATGTCTCAATATTTTGGGGGCTACCCCAATTAGAAAAAAAACCCCAAACAAACACAAAACAGTGTTGGCTACCTCCTCCTCCTCCACCGCCACTTCCACCTACACCGCCACGGTCACCGCCTCCTCAACCTTCTACTCCACATCCACCTCCTCCTCCATGTTTTATTTTTTTATGTGATTTTAAGTTATTTCCCTATCCACATTTGTTTGCAGGGCACTTGTCCTACTCTTACCCCCATTTTCTTCCTTTTGCAGCCCTCTAGCCCTTTCCAGGACTTTTTTAGAGCCATTTTTGTGCCCAAAAGTTCGGGTCACCATTGACTTCAATGGGGTTCGGGGTCAAGTTCGGTACCAAACTCAAACTTTTTTGCGAAGTTTGGCCGAACCCGCCGAACCCAAACATCCAGGTGTCCGCTCAACTCTACTCAACATCACTATTTCTTCCCCAGGAGACCAGAAGGCTTTGAGGGAGAAGCAGGTGTACAAACACATGCCATGGATCTGATTTCTGACCAGAATGTTGCTTGAGAGGCAGTGTCTGAACAGGCATGGAGATGGCAACTCCATAGCCAGGAGGCTGTAATATTGAGATTGTTGGTACTTACCAGGCTGTCACCGGAGAGTAAAGTGCGTGTTTGTATGGAGACAGACTGAAGATCTGAGACCTAAACTAGACAGTAGGTCTCTGTTATGTTGATGTGGTGCTGAAAATTCATGCACAGGAAGTCTGATATAAAAGTGTTTGTGGATGAATACAATTTGGAGGAAAGCCTTAAATAAAGTTGGTGAGTCCTTAAAAGCTCTACTCTTGAAGAGAAACTCCAACAATAAACAGTATCTCACAAACGTGAGTACACCCCTCACCTTTTTGTAAATATTTTATTATATCTTTTCATATAACAACACTGAAGAAATGACACTTTGCTACAACGTATAGTGAGTGTACAGCTTATATAACTGTGTACATTTGCTGTCCCCTCAAAATAACTCAACACACAGGTAGTGTTGAGCGAACCCGGACTGTAACGTTCGGGTCCGTACCGAACTTTAGGGTGTCCGTGGCACGGACCCGGACATTTCAAAAATCGTTCGGGTTCGGTCCGGGGTTCTGCTATTTTACTCCACGTGTTGAGAAGCTGCAGGGCAGCCAATCAACAAGCGTTTCACTATTTTGCCCTTAGAAGCCATCACAGCCATGCCTACTAATGGCATGGCTGTGATTGGCCGGTGCATCATGTGACCCAGCCTCTTTATAAGCTGGAGTCA
>BLSH010262596.1:88195-101688 GCA_018402905.1 Glandirana rugosa
TAATCCTGTCACCTGTCACAGTCATCCCTTCTCACCTTCCTCTTCCCTACTGACACTGTCCACTGTCCTAATGACACCATCCACTGCCCTACTGACACCGTCCTCTGCCCTACTGACACCGTCCTCTGCTCTACTGACACCGTCCTCTGCTTTACTGACACCGTCCTCTGCTCTACTGACACAGTCCACTGTCCTAATGACACAGTCCACTGCTCTACTGACGCCATCCACTGCCCTACTGACACCTTCCTCTTCCCTACTGACACTGTCCACTGTCCTAATGACACCATCCACTGCCCTACTGACACCGTCCACTGCCCTACTGACACCGTCCACTGTCCTAATGACACCGTCCACTGCCCTACTGACACCGTCCTCTGCCCTACTGACACCGTCCTCTGCTCTACTGACACCGTCCTCTGCTTTACTGACACCGCCCTCTGCTTTACTGACACCGTCCTCTGCTCTACTGACACAGTCCACTGTCCTAATGACACCATCCTCTGCTCTACTGACACCGTCCACTGTCCTAATGACACAGTCCACTGCTCTACTGACACCATGCACAGCTCTACTGACACCATCCTCTGCCCTACTGACACCATCCTCTGCCCTACTGACACCATCCTCTGCTCTACTGACACCATCCTCTGCCCTACTGACACCATCCTCTGCCCTACTGACACCATCCTCTGTTCTACTGACACTGTCCACTAAGGTAGGCTAAGTGTATATTTTTACAGCGACATTTGTATTATTATTTTTTTAGTTTTATTTATTTTTTATTTTTTCTTACTAGGCATCGCTAATTCATTTCTTAAAAAAAAAAAAGTAAGGCGCCAAACCCCGGTGACCCTTGATCTCTTCCATGTTATGTTGTAGATCTCCACCTCTCAAAGGGCTACCCCTTCTCAATAGTAACGCTTCTTCTTTTTCATGGTAGGTAAATAATGGAGCAATGTGCCATCATTGAGTTCTTCTGTATAAGCCCGATGCGTTTCGTGGGATGTTACCCACTCCTCAGGGGCGGATGCCATAATAATCTGTAAGAAACATATTTACCATAGGCTAGTAATATATATGGGGTAAGTGGTCAAGGTTAATAGGAAGGGTGGAGGGGGCAGGGTAGATATGCCCCTGTTCATACTCACGTCATGCTGTACAGCAAAGAGGGGCCAAGATAGTCTGGATGTCCAATACGAGAGCTGAGGGCATGGGACCACACGGACAGACCAGGACCATAAGGAGAATTGTCCAGATTGCAAAATGGTGAAGTGGTGACAGTGAGTTACCATTTCTGTAAACATTGAACATTAATTAAGTGCGTAAAGTGAAGTCAGAATAATGGTATTGTCACGTACCTGGCGGATGAGTCTGACTTATGCAGGGGATCACCTCTCTTGCGGCCCTGGTTTGAGAACCCCTGGTAGTGTAGACAGGGAGCTCAGGAGCACAGGGGGGCATGAGGGCTGTACTGGACCACTTGTTGATAGGTGCAAGTCCACTAGGCTCGTGCAAGTAGAAGAGTAGTCATACAGTCCGGGTTAGCAGCAGGCTGGCTTATGCGGTACAAGAGAAGCAGGCAGGTGGGTAGTCGGGTGCAGGCAGGGTCGGCAACGTGCGGGCAGCAAAAGTACAAGAGGTCTAGGCAGAAGAGTCGTCGTAGGCAGGCCGGGATCAGGGCAGGCAGATAGCAGCAAAGTCCAAAGGTAGCCGGGGTCACAGGAACAGGAAGTCACACAGAAGCAGACACGGGGGTCACAGGTGCAAAGCAGGCAAGCTCACAGGTCACTGGAACGCTGTAAAATGGACAGCACCTGCTTCCTGGTGCTGTCCTGCTTAAATGGCCGCCATTGGCACCATTAGCGCGTGCGGGAAGCCAAAAATGGCCAGGAGGACCATTTTCCTAACATTGCCCCACCCCAAACGGGCTCTCAGTACTGGGTGTTTCTTCCAAAATTCCTCAATAAGCTCTTTGGCATGGATGTTGTCCTCTGGTTCCCATGAATTCTCCTCTGGGCCATACCCCTTCCACTTGACCAAGAACTGGATTGAGCCTCCCCTCTTCCTGCAGGCCAGGACAGCCTCCAACTCAAACTCCTCTTCTCCGTCCACTAGAACTGGCCCGGGTGGAGCTGTTCTCTGTCCTGGAAAGGGATCCTGGGTCACCGGCTTAAGCAGCGTGACATGAAACACTGGATGGACTCGCGTAGATGGAGGTATGTCACTTTGTTGATTCTCCTTTTGACAGGAAAAGGCCCTATGTACCTGGGCCCCAGTTTTTTAGAAGGGCAGGAAAGTGTTAAATTCTTTGTAGACAGCCAGACCTGCTGGCCAATTTGTAGATCTGACTCCCCTCTCTTCCCTTTATCAAAGTTCCTCTTACTGGTGGGTTGGGCTTGGGCGAGGGTCTCCCAGAGAAGCTTATTGTTTTTCTCGAGGAATTGGGTCATCTCAAGGACCGAGGGTATGGTGCTTTCCATTGCTAAGTCCGGTAGGAAGGACGGGTGGTAGCCGAAGTTTGGCCAGAAGGGCGACTGCTTGGTAGCAGAGTGGACCGTATTATTATATGCAAACTCGGCTACTGGAAGAAGTGAAACCCAGTCGTCCTGGGAGTAGGAGGAATAGCACCGCAGGTATTGTTCGAGAGTCTGATTGGTCCTCTCCTTCTGACCATTAGATTGTGGATGGTAGGCCGAGGAGAAGGCCAGCTCGACTCCCAAGGTGGTACACAGGGACTTCCAAAAGAGAGAGGTGAATTGTACCCCTCGGTCAGACACGATATTGGCGGGGACCCTGTGTAAGCTGACCACTTCTCTTATAAAGACTTCTGCAGTCTCGGCTGCTGAAGGGGTGCCTTTCATTGGTAAAAAATGCGCCATCTTCGTAAGGCGGTCCACCATCACCAAAATGGTGTTGAATCCTGCTGAAGAAGGTAACTCAACTATGAAGTCCATTGCAATTTGCGGCCATGGTCGCTCCGGGATGGGCAATGGGTTAAGCAGTCCCCAAGCTTTGGATTTTTCCGACTTGTTTCTGGCGCAGATAGGGCATGATGCCACATAGCTCTGGCAATCCTCCTTCAGCTGAGGCCCCCAGAATGAGCGGGTGAGTAGCTCCGTTGTTTTATGGCCACCAAAGTGACCTGCCATCTTAGTGTCATGGCAGAGTCCAAGGATTACTTGCCGGAGTTGCTGTGGCACATATAGTCTGTTTTTGAGCCACCACAACCCATCTTTCAGGGTAAGTCGGGAGTCTGGTGGTTAGGCGAGACAGGTACAGGATCTTCTGATTTGGGACAGAAGGTCTTCCTTTGTGAGCAGGAAACTGTGGGCCGGGAGGATGGTATCTGGTGGTGACGTGTCTTCCGAAACATGAAACATCTGTGACAATGCATCTGGCTTAACATTCTTAGCTCTGGGTCTATAAGTAATATGTAGCTGGAACCGGGAGAAGAATAGTGCCCACCTGGCCTGCCGGGGTCTCAGTCTTTTGGCGGTTTTGGCCCTCAGTCTTGAAGCTCCCTCCAGGAGATACCGCCACTCTTCCAGAGCTGACTTGATTGCCAGCAGTTCCCTATCGCCTACGTCGTAATTTCTCTCTGGGGGGGAGAGTTTCCTGGAAAAGAAGGCAATGGGGTGTAGTGAGGCTTTTGGACCTCGTCTCTGTGTTAGCACTGCTCCCACTGCTGTTTTGGACGCATCCACTTCTAAGATGTATGGCAGCACTGGGTCCGTGTGCTTGAGGTTGGGAGCAGACGTGAACAGACGTTTAAGCTGGACGAAGGCTTTTTGGGCCTCGGGAGTCCAGTGAAAGCACGAGTCCTGCTTCATGAGTTGGATTATTGGGGTGATGACTGCTGAGAACCCCCTGATGAACTTCCGATAGAAGTTTGCGAACCCAATAAATCGCTGAGCCCCCTTTTTGTCCACGGGAGCTGGCCAATTCAGGATGGCCGAGGCCTTCTGTGGGTCCATGGTAATTCCAGTCGTTGAGAGGTTGAATCCCAGGAACGAAATGTTGGCGCATTCAAAGGCGCATTTTTCTGCCTTGGCATAGAGGCCGTGTGACTGAGATGGATGAGCACAATTTTCACATGCCTGCAATGATCCTCCAATGACGGTGAAAAAATCAGTATGTCATCCAAATATACGACCACAAACTGGCCCAAGAAGTCCCAGAAAATATTGTTCATTAAGTGCTGGAACGTTGCAGGGGCGTTACATAGTCCGAAGGGCATCACGAGGTATTCGTAATCGCTTTCCACTTGTCCCCTTTGCGGATGCGGATAAGGTTATATGCCCCCCGTAGATCCAACTTGGTGAAGACAGAGGCAGTTCCTAACCTCTGGAAGAGCTCGGGGACCAATGGTAGCGGGTATCGGTTCTTGATAGTAATCCGATTGAGTTCCCGATAGTCTATACAGGGCCAGAGTGAATGGTCCTTCTTCTCCACGAAGAAGATCCCAGCTCCTGCTGGCGAGGTGGATGGTCTAATGAACCTCTTTTTTAGGTTTTCATCTAAGTATGCCTTGAGGGCAACCAGTTCCACTTCGGATAGGGGAAAAATCCGCCCAAACGGAACTTCAGCCCCTGGTAGGAGGTCTATTGGGCAGTCTTACGAATGGTGCGAGGGAGGACATCAGCTCCCTTCTTGCTGAAGATGTCCAAGAATTCATGGTAAGGTGCAGGGACGACCAGGCGGGCTTCCTGATCGACGTCTGAGTCCAAGCTGAGTACAACTGAGGGGTTTTCTGAGGACTGAGACTGCGGTAAGCAGTGGTGCAAACAGTAGGCTGAGGAAAAGGTTATGTCCCCTGTTGCCCAGTTGACCTGGGGGTTATGAGCCCGGAGCCAAGGAAGACCCAGGATGACTGGATACAGAGGGGACGTGATGACGTCCAGCAACAGGAACTCAGCATGTCCTTCCTTGGCCTAGGAAAACACTGGAATGGTCTCCTGGATTACCGTGTCTGATTTTATGGTGGACCCGTCGGCTAGTCGACTGACCATAGGATGCTCCTTAGGTCGAAGTCCAGCATGGCCTGCACCGAAACAGTCCCGCTGGGCAGCTGCAGGGTAACAGGGAGCACAAGATGAGCCTTGTCACTAGGCAAATACAGGAGTCCCTCCGAACTGGTGGGCCACTTGCCGGCCTTAGCGGGGCAGTCTTTCACCAGATCCCCAGAACCTCCACAATACAGACACAGGTTCTAAGCTATGCGTCTTTGGCGGTCCACAGGGGTTAAAGATGAGCGATGGCACTCGATAGGCAGGGGTCCCAGGTGGTCTGGAGTTGGGGTCCTGGACCTCCGCCAGGGTAAATGTATCGGTCCCGCGGATCTCTCGGCCCTGCGTTCCTGCAGTCGGCGATCGATCTGGATGGCCAGATCGATCAGGGCGTCTAGGGTGTGTGGGACCCCGACACGAGCCAGCTCGTCTTTGAGCGGCTCCGAGAGACCCAACCGGAACTGATGACTGAGAGCCGCCCCATTCCAGGCAGTGTCGGCGCTCCATCGCCGGAATTCAGACACATACTCCTCTGCCGGCCGTTGGCCCTGTCAGAGGACGTGGAGGGCTGCCTCCGCTGTGGCTGCCTGGTGAGGATCTTCATACAATCAGGCAATCGCTTGGAAGAACTGGCCCAAGTTGGAGACCTCAGATGCCTTTTGCTCCAGAAGGCAGTATGCCCAGGTTTGGGGTTCCTCTCGGAGAAGGGAGATCACGAATCCCACTTTGGTGGCTTCGAGCGAGAAAGTCCGGGGCTGAAGAGCAAAGTACAGTTCACAGGAACTGCGGAATGCCCGGAACTTCTTGTGGTCTCCTGCAAACCACTCGTGCATGGGCACCTCAGGCTCGTTAGGTAGGACCCCTACGGTACATGGGGCCGATTGGCCGGGACTGGCTGGTGCAGAGCTGGAAAATTCCTGCAATCTCCCTTGCAGGTGATTGTATCCCTCCTGCAAGTTCTTAACAGCCTGGGTGAGGCCCGTAAGGTGTGCACACAGCTCATCCACAGGAGAGGTCTCCTGCGCAGACTCAGGCATGGCTGTCCTTTACTGTCACGATGAGTCTGACTTATGCAGGGGATCACCTCTCTTGCGGCCCTGGTTCGAGAAGCCCTGGTAGTGTAGAGAGGGAGCTCAGGAGCACGGGGGGCACGAGGGCTGTACTGGATCACTTGTTGATAGGTGCAAGTCCACTGGGCTCGTGCAAGTAGAAGAGTAGTCGTACAGTCTGGGTTGGCAGCAGGCTGGCTTATGCCTTACAAGAGAAGCAGGCGTGTGGGTAGAAAGGTACAAGAAGGCTAGGCAGAAGAGTCGTCGTAGGCAGGCTGGGATCAGGGCAGGCAGATAGCAGCAAAGTCCAAAGGTAGCCGGTGTCACAGGAACAGGAAGTCACTCAGAAGCAGACACGGAGGTCACAGGTGCAAGGCAGGCAAGCTCACAGTTCACTGGAATGCTGTAGAACAGACAGCACCTACTTCCTGGTGCTGTCCTGCTTAAATGGCCGTCATTGGCGCCATTAGCACGCGCGGGCGCGCGTGAACGTGCACAGGAAGCCAAAAACAACCAGGAGGACCATTTTCCTAACAGGTATGTATATAGATACAAAAATAAATAAAAGGAGTCCATGTACCAAGAACAAAACCACACTGAGATAGAATGGATAGTCCATATCCGGTACAAGATGAGGCTAAGATGCCTACCTGTGCAAGATAAATTGCCAATAGACCAAAGGAAGGTCATGTCAACTGAAGCTCAATACCAATATAGAAAGGGTCATAACTGGGGGAATGGATCCATACGAAAGGAGTGATGAATCGTGGACCAACCAAGAAGTTGATCCACCAGAACCCACCGAACACTAGTTGAAGAACAACAAATGCCGAATAGGGACGAAAAGACAACCTGATGAAGTCATCAAGGAATGAAGTTAATCTCCTGGAAGGAACAGATCTCGTGAAGGAATCTGAAAAAAAACAGGCACTGGCTAGGAAGACCACATGGTGTAAATGGGAGGTCTCTCAAACTCAACGCCCCCTGACCTTCTAGGATCAAGGAACTCTGTGACTATAAAGATTGTCTGGCCAGACAACAAACTTCACTAAAACAGAATTAAAAGGGAAAACCCTGAAAACAGCTAGAATACAATGGCCCACCGGAGTTGTGAAGCCTGCTAAAGAACCCAGGATTTGATCCCTCAATATCACCTTAAATGAAGAGGTAGGGTGCCTGATTGCACCTCCACACGGGTAAGCAGGAGATGGAAATTAGGGCCTAACACCAGATTGATGAGATAGGAAACGAGGCAGAGCTGAGGATGAAGCTGATATATCCTTGCTGATAGTGAAGTGGCACCTATTGGGGCATCCCCAGAGGGATCCTGCTGAAGAACCGAATCTTCAGAGCGCTGATTCCATTACTCATTAACCTTTACCTGAGTGGGGGAGGGGGTATCCCTTTCTACTTAAGGATTTGGGGGACCAGTTGCTCCTTTTTTGAAGAAGCACGAGTTTAGTGTGAAACGCGTCAACCTCTGTGATTGTCTTGGTGGAGGTGTCATGATTTAATAAATCTAAGTTGGATCTATGGTGGAGTGCAGCCATTTCTTTGTTTTATGAGTTGCTGCGGTGTTAAGCCTGGGCTAGCACCCAGCCGGATCTAGAGCAGCGATCCCTCCTCTTTGCTGAAGAACAAACCTGCCTATCCCTCAGCTCATGCCAGAAGTCTAGAAATGTTCCTAATTCAGCGAAGCATCCATGAAGCAAAGAGCAGCGATCTTATCAGTGCACCAAAGAACATTTGCCTAATTGAAGGCAAAACAAGGAACAGTGCCTGTAAGACCTTTCTAAAGGGTCTGCAAATCAGGAAAGCGTATCTAACCCCATATGGACAGGACCCTGAAGTTATTAAGCCATTCCCTATTTCTGTAAGAGGATGCCTGCTGCAAGAGACTTGAGTGTTCTGCCCACTGGCAGTCAGGGGAGACATGGAGCCCTTCGATGACCTTCATCCGCAACCGCAACACAAGGTTAGAGAGATTTGGACTCACAGCACCGTCCATCACACAAGCCAGACTACAGATCCTAAGGCAGGAAGGACTCCCATTCCTTCTGGGTTGTGAGAACACAGTACCTAGGTGGTGCCCAACAGTGTGGAAACAAGAGAACCATGGAAGACCTCAGAATGTCCTTGCATCATCAAGAAGAGAGATACCAAAAAACTTTGTTCTATTGGACGCAATTCCAATACCCAGCAGCGTACCAGGACCCAACCTTAGAAGTAAACTGGGGGTTGACCTTATAATTTACTTGTTTATTTTTAATTTTTTCTTCCTCCCCCCCTTCTATACGTCCTCTTTCTCTCTCTTTGTTCCATCGTTGACCTATTACTATCCCAACTTTTAACAAAAACTCTTTTTTTGGGGTCTATTTTTTTGTTAGTCCTGCTGGCGGATTCAGGGGCATCAACAGACATGGTCCCAGGGCGGTCTCACCTTCAATTTATTATGCTTGTGTATTGGTTATTATGCAAATTCAATTATGTCACCTAATGGAAACATATTCTTTGTAACCATATGATAGTTGTTATCCTATGTCGCGCCAACCTAAATAAAATAATCAAAAAAAGAAAACAGGAGACCTACCTAAAGCAGGATCCCACGATGTAGAAGAAGCCACCAGCTCTGGGAGACCAGACAGCAGCCCCAGAGATAATGATTGTTCATTGAGGGAAACGCTCTGGAAGTGAGAGCAAACAAGTATATGGCGCTACACCCTGAAAAAACATATAAATCCCATCAAGTCTTTAAAATAGTCCATATGTGGCTGGTATAAGAACCGGCATTAGTAAAAAGTCCCAGCACAAAGGTCAGCCTTCTTAGAACCAGAAGCAAAGTCCTTGTAACACTGGAAAAGAAGAAAAGAGGCGCCTCTAAGTGCAGACTTTAAAAACAGTTTATTAAAACCAACAATTGGCAACTCACATGAGACAGAAGCTAAAAGCACATGAGCAGGTCCTCAAAGGGACTGCGATTGGTGTGGCAGCCGCGCTCCTTTATCAAGCTCTTGATAAAGGAGCGCGGCTGCCACACCAATCGCAGCACGCCAGCTCGGATAACGCGTCGCTGTCCAGTGACGTCATCATCCTGGGACTCTAGCTGCCACGGAACCAAGCCTCATCTCAAGATTCCCCTGTCTCCGGCCGGTTACCAACTCACAGGGACGCTTGCTACAGTTCATGATGGTGCTATGAATCCTGGCCTATGGACGTCTCACTGATGTTACCCCTTTGAGGACCTGCTCATGTGCTTTTAGCTTCTGTCTCATGTGAGTTGCCAATTGTTGGTTTTAATAAACTGTTTTTAAAGTCTGCACTTAGAGGCGCCTCTTTTCTTCTTTTCCTCTGGAAGTGAGAAGAAACCTTACCAGCCACCTGATGAAAAGAAAGAGCAGACATATAAGGTACTACAAGTATGGTAGAGAAGAACAGGACCTGCAAGAGATGCAGGGATCTCTCCGAGGGAAGGGTCCATCAACACCCAACACTCCTGAAAGGGAGGAGAGAGGCGTAACTTCCTGTCTGATAACAAGGGGCCTGAACAGGGGAGGGCTGGGCCGGGGGGCAATGTGGCAATTGCCCCCCAGGCCACCATAACTTACACTGATCAGGTTGCATTTGATAGGCACTGACGAGGCTGCATTGATGGGCACTGGTAGGTTGCATTGGTGGGCACTGATTAGGCTGCATTGATGGGCACTGATGAGGCTGCACTGATGAGGCTGCACTGATGAGCACTGGTGAGGCTGCATTGATGGGCACTGGTGAGGCTGCATTGATGGGCACTGATGAGCTGCATTGATGCATTATTTTTGTTAAACCCCCTTTGTTGCTATTAACATTAAATTATGTTACCACCTTGTATCATATTTGTCTTGCTTCATAACATCAATATCCATTATAAAACCAGGTGGGCATGGATGGTGAGCTGATACGGTGGTTCAATGGGCCACTTGACTGGATTTGCCCCCCAGGCCTAAGGCTGCCAGCCCTCCCCTGGGCCTGAAGGTAGATATGCTGCAGATCTTTTTCCAATGAGGAAGTATGTTGGTTACCATCTCCCACTGGTCTCAGACAATTGCCAATGCTGAAACTGGACAAAGCCAGAATTGTCTGGACATTACACCCTTCAAGGAGATGTTCACTAGGATCTACAATGCCTTTTCTCTTTACAGGAAGTCATCTGAGTGTCCCAAAATGGGAATGGCAGGGAAAGACATCAGGCTAAACACAGTCATGCACAGAGTCAATGCTCTGAGAAGCATCTGTGAAGCTGAGGATTCAGATCCCTATCTGGTGAGAGTCACATGGAACCTCTTCCCTGGATCCACAAGAAAGCGAGGTGCTGGCATATTCACATATTTATCCAGAAAGTAAACCTGCATGTGTATGAGGATCTCTGCTTTACCCAACCAGCACATGCAGTCAAAAGATAAGGAGCGACCTCAGCCTACATGTCTCCACTAAACTATGGTCCGATGCGTTTCGCTCTGTCCATCGGGTTTAGTGATAGGGTCTGCCCATCGGGTTTAGTGATAGGGTCACCCTATCACTAAGCCCCAGTGGGTGGGGCAAAATGCATCAGCAGGCATGGTTTAGTGGAGACATGTAGGCTGAGGTCGCTCCTAATCTTCTTACTGCACAAGCTGGTTGGGTAAAGCAGAGATCCTCATACACATGCATTGTTTACTCTGGATAAATATATGAATTATGCCAGCACCCCACTTTCATGTAGATCCAGGGAAGAGGCTCCTCTCCTGCTTAAAGTGGCGCCACAAGTATTGTTAATCAAGTTGCAGTGGCTAAGGGACAGTCAAACTTGGTCCAAGTTGACCAAGGAGGTCAGAGGGTCCCTCTGGAGAGAAGGACACCGAGGGGTAGCAAGTGCCACTGAAGACCTTACATGACCCAAGGGAAGAATAAGGAAGATGGCAGTGGAGGCCAAAATGGGGCACAGCTCTACACAGGGACTTGAGCAAGGGGTCCAGCAAAAGATTGATTAGACTTTTCCCAGCAGAGCTGAAGAAAGGACTTCCAGCCTTCTAGGACATCCTGGGTAGAAAAGGGGCGACCTTGGGCTGGCCTAATTTTGGTAACAAGTCTCCAATCCTCCTGTAGGTGACAGTATACCCCAATGGTATCTAAATACCTGTGTCCCTCAATGGAGGAGAAAGAAACATTAATCATCGCATTTGTGAATTTCCAGGACCCACAGAAATCCCTTCACACCCAGGTCCTCCTAGACCTCTCAAAGGAGATCACATCTCTGGGTCAAACAAGCTCATGTTCCTGGATGCCCTTTGAAAGGTGTTGGTAAGAAGTGCCGGCTTTCATTTCCCTCCGTATATTTATTTACCTTCAGTGGAGAAAGTGGCCTCTTTATGTTTGATAAAGCAAATGTGAGCGAACAGAGGGGCTCATTGTCACCCGCCGGGGTTATGTATCCCAGCTTTTCTCTCCTCGCAGTCTGGCAAGCTATAGTCAATAAACTACGACTTCCTCCGTCTACATTGTAAATGACCCATAAAAGTGCTCCTTCTGCAAGGTAAGGAGCCAGAAACACCGACCTCGGAGGAGGAGGAGGAGGAGGAGGAGGAGGAGGTAGGGTAGTACATGATTGGAACTTTGGAGCATGAAGAACACCATGGCTTCCTGAACATCTGGTGATTCCATTGTCACTTCAAGGGCTTTAACCCCTTCAGCCCCGGAAGGATTTCCCACTTTAGGACCAGAGCACTTTTTGCGATTCGGCGCTGCGTCGCTGTAACTGACAATTGCGCGGTCGTGCGACGTTGTACCCAAACAAACTGTGCGTCCTTTTTTCCCGACATATAGAGCTTTCTTTTGGTGGTATTTAATCCCCTCTGCGTCATTTCTGATCGCCGCTATAAACCAAAGAATAGCGACAATTTTGCAAAAAAAAAAAAAACAATTTTTCTTACTTTTTGCTAAAATACAAATAAAAAAAAATATATAAAAAAACAAATGTATTCATCAGTTTTGGCCGATTTATATTCTTCCTCATATTTTTGGTAAAAAACAAAAAATCGCAATCAGCGTTTATTGATTGGTTTGCGCAAAAGTTGCAGCGTTTATGAATGATGAGAATTAATTTATGGGGTTTTTATTTTTTTTATATTTTACTAGTAATGGCGGCGATCTGCAATTTTTAGTGGTACTGCGATATTGCAGCGGACATGTCGGACCATTTTGACACTTTTTTGGTCAATGCTATGAAAATGCATTGATTACTGTGTAAATGCCATTGTCAGAGAAGGGGTTAACCTGGAGGGGGCGCTCTTAGGGTTAACTGTGTTCCCTCAGTGTGTTCTAACTGTATGGGGGCTGGTAGGGGGAGGGGAGTGATCATGGCTTCCATATACAGGAAGCCTGTGATCACAGCCCTTCTCCCTCTGTCAGAACGGAGATCCAAGTTTACATACACGGACCCCCGTTCTCTCTCTGCAGGGGAACCATCGCGGGTAGCCGGCGGAGATGGAATCCGCCCTACCCGCTCCCTAGCTCCCCCGGAACACAGTGAGCGTGCGAGCGCGCCTCTGGCGGCGCGCTCTCACAGTGCGCGATCTCGCAGCTACCGTCAGCTGATGGCGGTTTGCGATAACGAACCAAGTAGCCGCCGTCAAGCCATGGCGGGAGGTCGGCAACTGGTTAAATCCTCTGAGTGCTCCATTCTTAATAAATCTACCACCATGGAGTCTGGACTTTCTCACAGACAAGCTTAGAATTCTTGTTTCCGTGCTATCTGGATCAAGCATGGTTACATTTTTAACCCCTTCAATACCGGACACTTTCACCCCCTTCCTGCCCAGGCCAATGTTCAGCTTTCAGCGCTGTTGCACTTTGAATGACAATTGCGCGGTCATGTGACACTGCACCCAGGTGACATTTTTTTAATTTTCTTCCCACAAATAGAGCCTTCGTTTGGTGGTATTTAATCACCACTGAGGTTTTTATTTTTTGCTAAATAAACAAAAAAAGACTGAACATTTTGAAAAATAAAAACATTTTTTTTTTTAGTTTCTGTTATATAATTTTGCATTTAAAAATTTGGTCAAAATATCCATTTCCATCGATTCTGACGTACTGACGGGCGGTCTCATTTCTTGAGGCCCTACAAGCGCAGGACAGTACAAGTATTCCCCTTTTTGGAAAGTAGAAAGTTCAAGTTATTTAGTAAGAGGCATGGTGAGTTTTTTGAAGTTGTAATTTTTTGTCACAATTTTTTAAAAAATTAAGAAATTACAAAAAAATGTTTTTTTACATAGTGTCACCAGTACAGTACAGTGTCATCATATAACTGGTGTGAGGTGATCAGGGTGTCACCAGTACAGTACAGTGTCATCATATAACTGGTGTGAGGTGATCAGGGTGTACCACTGTGGGACTAGTGGAGTGTGGTCAATATACTACT
>BLSH010262596.1:101698-116152 GCA_018402905.1 Glandirana rugosa
CTTCCCCCACTTTCACAGGCCATAACTTCCCCAATTTTTACATTGGTACGAACTAGGTCTATCGTGTCTTTGTTCTTAAGATTCGAACAGACACTCTTTCAGGTCTGAGGTACCCCCATCTAAATAATTCTTACCTCGTGAGTCTCCTAAATTGGTCAACGGCTGGAGGGCGGTACCGAACTGCCGGCGTTGTACCAAGCAATAACGTTTGGCGGCAGTGGACTGCCATCGACGCTCTAGCGCCTGGCACTCGCGCGCGGCGACCTCCGCGTGAGCGTGCGAGTGACACAAGGCCCCCCTCGGTCCCTCGCCCATCCCGACTGAGCTAGAGGCGGCCGATCGGCGCTACCAAGGGGACGTTACTCTCTTGCCTCCAGCCACATACATTTAAACCTAGAGATCCAAATTTACATACACCGACCTCCGTTCTCTCATTGCAGGGGAACCATCGCGGCTAGCCGGCGGAGATCGAGTCAGCCCTACCCGCTCCCTGGCTCCCCCCGGAACACAGTGAGCGTGCGAGTGCGCCTCCAGCGGCGCGCGCTCACGGTCCGCGATCTCGCAGCTACCGTCAGGTGACGGCGGTTTGCAATAACGAACCATGTTGCGGCCGTCAAGCCATGGCGGGAGGTCGGCAACTGGTTAAATCCTCTGAGTGCTCCATTCTTAATAAATCTACCCCCATGGAGTCTGGACTTTCTCACAGACAAGCTTAGAATTCTTGTTTCTGTGCTATCTGGATCAAGCATGGTTACATTTTTAACCCCTTCAATACCGGACACTTTCACCCCCTTCCTGCCCAGGCCAATGTTCAGCTTTCAGCGCTGTTGCACTTTGAATGACAATTGCGCGGTCATGTGATACTGCACCCATATGACATTTTTATAATTTTCTTCCCACAAATAGAGCCTTCGTTTGGTGGTATTAAATCACCACTGAGATTTTTATTTTTTGCTAAATAAACAAAAAAATACAGAACATTTTGAAAAATAAAAACATTTTTTTATAGTTTCTGTTATATCATTTTGCATTTAAAATTTTGGTCAAAATATCCATTTCCATCAATTCTGACGTACTGACGGGCGGTCTCATTTCTTGAGGCCCTACAACCCCAGGGAACACAGTTAACCCCTTAGAGCGCCCCCTGCAGGTTAACCCCTTCACTGCCAATGGTATTTACACAGTAATCAGTGCATTTTTATAGCACCGATCGCTGGATAAATGCCAATGGTCCCAAAAAAGTGTCAAAATGGTCCGACATGTCCGCCGCAATATCACAGTACCGCTAAAAATCGCAGATCACCACCATTACTAGTAAAAAATGAAAAAAAAATAAAAACCCCAGAAATTAATTCTCATCATCCGTAAACGCGGCAACTTTTGTGCAAACCAATCAATAAACGTCGATTGCGATTTTTTTTTTACCACAAATATGAGGAAGAATATAAATCGGCCAAAACCGATGAAAAAAAATGTTTTTTTATATATTTTTTTTTTTATTTGTACTTTAGCAAAAAGTAAGAAATTTGGGGTTTTTTTGCAAAATTGTCGCTCTTCTTTTGTTTATAGCGGCGATCAGAAATGACACAGAGGGGATCAAATACCAAAAGAAATTTAAATTTGTGGGGAAAAAAAGGACGCCGATTTCATTTGGGTACAACGTTACCCGACCGCGCAATTTTCAGTTAAAGCGACGCAGCGCCGAATCGCAAAAAGTGCTCTGGTCCTGAAGGGGGAAATCCTTCCAGGGCTGAAGTGGTTACTGGCATCCCAGTCTTAGTCTGTAGAGTTCAATATTGAGTTGGCCCCATCCTTTGCAGCTATAACAGCTTCACCTCTTCTGGGAAGGCCGTCCACAAGGTTTAGGAGTGTCTATGGGAATGTTTGACCGTTCTTCCAGAAGAGCATTTGTGAGGTCAGGCACTGATGTTGGATGAGAAGGCCTGGCTCGCAGTCTCTAATTCAGCCAAAAGGTGCTCTATCGGGTTGAGGTCAGGACTCTGTGCAGGCGAGTCAAGTCTCTCCACCCCAAACTCACTCATCCAGCCATGTTGGAACAGGAAGGGGCCATCCCCAAACTCTTCCCACAAAGTTGGGAGCATGAAATTGTCCAAAATGTCTTGGTATGCTGACGCCTTAAGAGTTCCCTTCACTGGAACTAAGGGGCCAACCCAACCCCTGAAAAACAACCCCCACACCATAATCCCCCCTCCACCAAATGATTTGTGTGCTATTAAAGTTCATGTGTGTAAAGGCGGGTGTCCCAATACTTTTGATAAGGTAGTTTGGGACTTAAAAACGTGGAACTGCGGTGTTTTATTTTTACAAGCTTTCTACATTGGCACCCTAGTGGGGCCCTGCAGTATTCCTCTGGTAGTGGACGTTCCTTTCTATTACAGGATTGTTTGATTTATATTGTTCATGGTTTCATTGTGTGAGGAAAGAAAAGCCGATTACCGGCTTGTGTGTTTACATCCTGGGATCAGCTGTCATTGGACACAGCTGATTACGGGGTAAAGGGCTGCTGTGATTGGCCCTTTACCCCAATCTGTGATCAGTGATGGCCATGGGGTCCCTAATCTACATGCAGGGTGCCGGATACATGGATTTCAGTGCGCCCTGAGCCCACCCATTTGGGTAACATTAGCAAATTAATATTCACTGATGTCTTCCTGCTTCTCCTCCCAGCCAATCAGGAAGTGGGTCCTAAGACCCGATTGGCCAGGGAGTCTTAGACGGGGTCTCAGGACCCACTTCTTGTTCGACTGGAAGGAGAAGCAACGGCCCTGGCTCTTCCCTTGGCAAGCTGGAGCGAGCAGCAGCATCAGCCTCCTAAGGTATGGCCACTGGTCGCTGCTATGCATCCCCCACGGTGGGGGGGCACTGATGGCCGCCGTCCACCCCCGCGGGGGGGCACTGATGGCCGCCGTCCTCCCCTGCGGGGGGGCACTGATTGCCGCCGTCCACCCCTGCGGGGGGGCACTGATTGCCGCCGTCCATCTCCCATGGGGGGCACTGATCGCTGCCGTCTGTCTCCCATGGGGGGGGCACTGATCGCCGCCGTCTGTCTCCCATGGGGGGGGGCACTGATCGCCGCCGTCCGTCTCCTGTGGGGGGCACTGATCGCCGCCGCCCGTCTCCCATGGGGGGGTGGACTGATCGCTGCCATCCGTCTCCTGTGGGGGTCATTGATTGATGCTGTCCGTCTCCCATGCGGGGAGGGGGGCACTGAGTCTGCCTAAGGCTGCATTCACACAGGGGCAACCCGACTTCAACGCGACTTTGCTAGGCAATTTCAGTGCGACTTTCAGCGCGACTTCCAGGGACTTGAGGCGACTTTACAACACGACATTTTCCAGGCGACTTTGCCTTGACCAATCAGAGAAGGGAGGGAGGGGGTTGCCTAAAAATAAATTCTATTCTTTTCACTACAAAGTCGCTTTTATTTAGATGGGAGATCCGACTTGGAGGCGACTTCTATTCATTTCTATGGGCACAAGTCGGATAGAATTTGCTTTGAGTCACGCAGGAACTTTTTTCTGAAGTCGGAGCGACTTAGTAGCGTACATTAAGACGGCTCCAATTCATTTCAATGGGATTTCACATGTCAAGCGACCTGGGGCGACTTGAGGCTACTCAAGTCGGAGTGACAGTCGCCCCTGTGTGAACGGAGCCTTAGATACAAGTCAGATTTCAGGCATCCCCTGCAACAAAATGTAATTTTTGGAGAGATACTTTCAATAGGAACACGGCTAAAGGGATGCAGGCCCAGCAGATTCCCTCATTAGAGCCCAGCAGGTGCACAGCTGATAGATAATTATAAAACCACTCCCATTAGAATCACTCAGTACAGAGAAACACAGGGGGATTTCTTCAGAAGAACAAAAGGTTGAAATTTGCAACAAAGTTTGTTACAATCCCTGCAATGTACAGAGATCACCCCAAGGGAAATGTTCTTTTTTAGGAGCACAAGTCGCATTACGTCACAAAAACAATGATTCCCTATGAGAGCCGTCCTAACTGGTCTGACACAAGTCGGACCGACTTTGAAAAAGGTTCCTGTGCTACTTTTGTCCGACTTCAGCCCATTGAAAGGCATTGAAGTCGGCTCATTGTCTTCACTGGTCTGACTTTGGCATGCGACTTGTGCTCTGGGGACCTTGAAGGGGAACTCCACGCCAAATTAAAAAAAAAATGGCATGGGGTTCCCCTCCAGGAGCATATCAGGCCCTTTGATACGGATTTTAAGGGGAACCCCCATGCCGAAAAATGGCCCCCCAAAATCCATATCAGAACCTTACCCGAGCGGGCAGCCCGGCAGGCCAGGAATGGGGGTGGGGATGAGCGAGGGAGAAGAGAGGGGAGAAGACGCCGGAGCGGATTTAATAAAATATTTAAAAAAACTTGTGTAGTGTGGTTTGTTTGTACACTTTTTTTCCAGGTGAATGGGTAGGGGTACGGTGTACCCCATACTCATTCACATAGGGTGGGGGGCTGGCATCTGGGGGCCCCCTTGTTGAAGGGGGCTACCAGATTCTGATAAGTCCCCCGCCCGCAGACCCCGACAACCACCGGCAAGGGTTGTCGGGAAGAGGCCTTTGTCCTCATCATGGGGAGAAGGTGCTTTGGGGTGGGGGGTGCAGAGCCCCCCTGCCCCATACTCCCCATGTTAAGGGCACATGGCCTGGTATGGTCCAGGAGGGGGGGGGGGCGTTCGCTGGTCCTCACCCCCTTTCCTGGCCTGCCGGTCTGCTCGCTCGGATAAGGGTCTGGTATGGATTGTAAGGGGAACCCCCACTCCGTTTTTTCGGCGTGGGGGGTTCCCCTTAAAATCCATATCAGACCAAAGGGCCTGGTATGTTCCTGGAGGGGGACCCCATGACATTTTTTTTTTTAATTTGGTGTGGAGTTCCCCTTCAAGGTCCCCAGAGCACAAGTCGCATGCCAAAGTCGGATCAGTGAAGACAATGATCCGACAGACAAAAGTAGCACAGGAACCTTTTTCAAAGTCGGAGCAATGAACACGGCTCTCATAGGGAATCATTGTTTTTGTGACGTAATGCGACTTGTGCTCCTCATAATATACACAATTATAATACAGATCAGAGCAACATGAGGGACAAATGAGGAGGAAAGAGGGACAGAGGGACATTTCTCCAAATCAGGGACATTCCCTCCAAATCGGGGACAATCTCTCCAAATCGGGGACAATCTCTCCAAATTGGGGACATTCCCTCCAAATCTGGGACAGTCCCTCCAAATCTGGGACAGTCCCTCCAAATCAAGGACAGTCCCTCCAAATCGGGGACAATCTCTCCAAATCGGGGACAATCTCTCCAAATTGGGGACAATCTCTCCAAATTGGGGACATTCCCTCCAAATCTGGGACAGTCCCTCCAAATCAGTGACAGTCCCTCCAAATCAGGGACATTCCCTCCAAATCAGTGACAGTCCCTCCAAATTGGGGACATTCAATCCAAATCAAGGACAGTCCCTCCAAATCAGGGACAGTCCCTCCAAATTGGGGACATTCCCTCCAAATCAGGGACAGCCCCTCCAAATCAGGGACAGTCCCTCCAAATTGGGGGCATTCCCTCCAAATCAGTGACAGTCCCTCCAAATCAGGGACATCCCCTCCAAATTGGAGACATTCCCTCCAAATCAAGGACATTCCCTCCAAATCAGTGACAGTCCCTCCAAATTGGGGACATTCCCTCCAAATCAAGGACAGTCCCTCCAAATCAGGGACAGTCCCTCCAAATCAAGGACAGTCCCTCCAAATAAGGGACAGTCCCTCCAAATTGGGGACATTCCCTCCAAATCAGGGACAGTCCCTCCAAATCAAGGACAGTCCCTCCAAATTGGGGACATTCCCTCCAAATCAGGGACAGCCCCACCAAATCAGGGACAGTCCCTCCAAATTGGGGACATTCCCTCCAAATCAGTGACAGTCCCTCCAAATTGGGGACATTCCCTCCAAATCAAGGACAGTCCCTCCAAATCAAGGACAGTCCCTCCAAATAAGGGACAGTCCCTCCAAATTGGGGACATTCCCTCCAAATCAGGGACAGTCCCTCCAAATCAAGGACAGTCCCTCCAAATCAGGGACAGTCCCTCCAAATTAAGGACAGTCCCTCCAAATCAGGGACATTCCCTCCAAATCAGGGACATTCCCTCCAAATGAGTGACATTCCCTCAAAATCAGTGACAGTCCCTCCGAATCGGGGACATTCCCTCCAAATCAAGGACAGTCCCTCCAAATCAGGGACAGTCCCTCCAAATTGGGGACATTCCTTCCAAATCAGTGACAGTCCCTCCAAATCGGGGACATTCCCTCCAAATCAAGGACAGTCCCTCTAAATTGGGGACATTCCTTCCAAATCAGTGACAGTCCCTCCAAATTGGGGACATTCCCTCCAAATCAGGGACAGTCCCTCCAAATTGGAGACATTCCCTCCAAATCAAGGACATTCCCTCCAAATCAGTGACAGTCCCTCCAAATTGGGGGCATTCCCTCCAAATCAAGGACAGTCCCTCCAAATCAATTACAGTCCCTCCAAATAAGGGACAGTCCCTCCAAATTGGGGACATTCCCTCCAAATCAGGGACAGTCCCTCCAAATCAAGGACATTCCCTCCAAATCAGGGACATTCCCTCCAAATCAGGGACAGTCCCTCCAAATCAGGGACATTCCCTCCAAATCAGGGACAGTCCCTCCAAATCAGGGACATTCCCTCCAAATCAGGGACAGTCCCTCCAAATGAGTGACAGTCCCTCCAAATGAGTGACAGTCCCTCCAAATTGGGGACATTCTCTCCAAATCAAGGACAGTCCCTCCAAATCAAGGACAGTCCCTCCAAATCAGGGACATTCCCACCAAATCAGGGATAGCCCCTCCAAATCAGGGACAGTCCCTCCAAATTGGGGACATTCCCTCCAAATCAGTGACAGTCCCTCCAAATTGGAGACTTTCCCTCCAAATCAAGGACAGTCCCTCCAAATAAGGAACAGTCCCTCCAAATTGGGGACATTCCCTCCAAATCAGGGACAGTCCCTCCAAATCAGGGAAAGTCCCTCCAAATCAAGGACAGTCCCTGCAAATCAAGGACAGTCCCTCCAAATCAGGGACAGTCCCTCCAAATCAAGGACAGTCCCTCTAAATCAGGGACATTCCCTCCAAATCAGGGACATTCCCTCCAAATGAGTGACAGTCCCTCCAAATCAGGGACATTCCCTCCAAATCAGTGACAGTCCCTCCAAATTGGGGACATTCCCTCCAAATCAAGGACAGTCCCTCCAAATCAGGGACAGTCCCTCCAAATCAAGGACAGTCCCTCCAAATAAGGGAATTCCCTCCAAATCAGGGACAGTCCCTCCAAATTGGGGACATTCCTTCCAAATCAGTGACAGTCCCTCCAAATTGGGGAGATTCCCTCCAAATCAGGGACAGTCCCTCCAAATCAAGGACAGTCCCTCCAAATCAGGGACATTCCCTCCAAATCAGGGACAGTCCCTCCAAATTGGGGACATTCCCTCCAAATCAGGGACAGTCCCTCCAAATCAAGGACAGTCCCTCCAAATAAGGGACATTCCCTCCAAATCAGGGACAGTCCCTCCAAATTGGGGACATTCCTTCCAAATCAGTGACAGTCCCTCCAAATTGGGGACATTCCCTCCAAATCAGGGACATTCCCTCCGAATCAAGGACAGTCCCTCCAAATAAGGGACATCCCCTCCAAATCAGGGACAGTCCCTCCAAATTGGGGACATTCCCTCCAAATCAGTGACGGTCCCTCCAAATCGGGGACATTCCCCACAAATCAAGGACAGTCCCTCCAAATCAAGGACAGTCCCTCCAAATCATGGATAGTCCCACAAAATCAGGGACAGTCCCTCCAAATCAAGGACAGTCCCTCCAAATCAGGGACAGTCCCTACAAATTAAGGACAGTCCCTCCAAATCGGGGACATTGCCTCCAAATCAGCGACAGTCCCTCCAAATTGGAGAAATTCCCTCCAAATCAAGGACAGTCCCTCCAAATTGGAGACATTCCCTCCAAATCAGGGACAGTCCCTCCAAATTGGAGACATTCCCTCCAAATCAAGGACAGTCCCTCCAAATCAAGGACAGTCACTCCAAATTGGGGACAGTCACTCCAAATCAGGGACAGTACCTCCAAATTGGGGACATTCCGTCCAAATCAGGGACAGTCCCTCTGCAAATTGGGGACATTCCGTCCAAATCAGTGACAGTCCCTCCAAATCAAGGACAGTCCCTCCAAATAATGGACATTCACTCCAAATCAAGGACAGTCCCTCCAAATTGGGGACATTCCCTCCAAATCAGGGACAGTCCCTCCAAATCAAGGACATTCCCTCCAAATCAGGGACATTCCCTCCAAATTGGGGACATTCCCTCCAAATCAGTGACAGTCCCTCCAAATTGGGGACATTCCTTCCAGATCAAGGACAGTCCCTCCAAATCAGGGACATTCCCTCCAAATCAGGGACAGTCCCTCCAAATTGGGGACATTCCCTCCAAATCAGGGACAGTCCCTCAAAATCAAGGACAGTCCCTCCAAATTGGGGACATTCCCTCCAGATCAGGGACAGCCCCTCCAAATCAAGGACAGTCCCTCCATATCAGGGACAGTCCCTCCAAATTGGGGACATTCCCTCCAGATCAGGGACAGCCCCTCCAAATTGGGGACAGTCCCTCCAAATTGGGGACATTCCCTCCAGATCAGGGACAGCCCCTCCAAATCAAGGACAGTCCCTCCAAATCAGGGACATTCCCTCCAAATCAGGGACAGTCCCTCCAAATTGGGGACATTCCCTCCAAATCAGGGACAGTCCCTCCAAATTGGGGACATTCCCTCCAAATCAGGGACAGTCCCTCCAAATCAAGGACAGTCCCTCCAAATTGGGGACATTCCCTCCAGATCAGGGACAGCCCCTCCAAATCAGGGACAGCCCCTCCAAATGAGTGACAGTCCCTCCAAATCAGGGACATTCCCTCCAAATCAGGGACAGTCCCTCCAAATTGGGGACATTCCCTCCAGATCAGGGACATTCCCTCCAAATCAGGGACAGTCCCTCCAAATGAGTGACAGTCCCTCCACATCAAGGACAGTCCCTCCAAATCAGGGACAGTCCCTCCAAATCAGGGACATTCCCTCCAAATCAAGGACAGCCCCTCCAAATCAGGGACAGTTGGGCGCTATGGATAAGCTATAGTCGTCAGTCCTTAGGAGTTTGTGTCCTGGGAATACAATGGGCACCCCTACTGATGTCAGGAATATAAAGTACACCATGGGAGGATTTTTTCCAATAATGGGCAAATTAACCGAGAAGCAGCTTTTTGGTTGGATGACTCCTTCTAGCCATAGAGGAAGAAGCCCAATGCCATCTCATAAGAAAGACTCTGATCCTCCAAGTAGGAAGCTTCTTTCAATGGACAAGGTGCTCCCCCGTGTGGCTGCCATTAATATTACAAGTGTCAGTGGATGTGGCACCAGTTGGGAGTTATCGGGGGAGGATTTAGGAAAGACAAATAAGCTGCTAAAGAAGGGAATTCGCCCCAAGAGCTCAAAGCCGCATTATTAACCCCGAAAGCAAACATTTATTATATCGCAGCTTACCAATTCTTAGATGCGACGACTGCATTCCTTTTCTTTTATTCGATTTTCTTTCCATCTATTTTCATCCGGTGATCTGACTGGTAAGTCTGTTTTTCAGCAGAAAAGCTCTCTTGCAGTTACAGGGATGAGACAAACCATTTACCACTGGCAGGGGGTGCTTACAAAGATCAGCTTTTATTTATTAACCACTTACGGGCCAGCCGCCGCGGTTATACGTCGGACCTTGGACATGGAACACCGTTGTAATGGCAGCAGGTAAGCCGCCATAACCCCCGGTATCCTCTGAAACGGCGGGCGGTCCGCTTACAGAAAACAGTGGTCTCTGCGGCAGATTCGCCGCAAGATCACTTATATTGGAGAGGCTCCTGGGGGGGCGGGGGGATTTTTTTTTTTTTAATGACATTTATTTATTTTATTGTATTTTAGTGCAAATGTGAGATTTGATGTCTTTTGGACCCCCAGATCTCCCATTAACCACTTGACGACCGCTGGCCGCCCAAAGACGTCCTTGTGTTTGAACCCTGATATCTGAATGATGCCGGCACCTACAGGCATCATTCGGATATCATTTTAATCCGCCAGCGATCCTCTGCACCATGAGAACGATCATAGTGGCAGTTCAGCCGCTTGATCGTTGTTATTGGCAACGGGAGGGGACGCCCCACCCCCTCCCGTCATCCTCCGGTGCTCCTCCCGGGCCGCCGATGGCAGTTCAGCTGCTTGATCGTTATTACCGGCAACGGGAGGGGGCGCGCCACCCCCTCCCGTCGTCCTCCGGTGCTTCTCCCGGACCACCTGTGCCATCGGCGGCCCGGACAACATCGCCAGCGGAAGTTGAGCATAGAGATGGCTGATGACCAGATGGCTCACAGCAGAGGCTGATCTGCGGGTGCCAAGCGCTGAATGTCCACCGGCACCCGCCGATTGTTGTGAAGAGACACAGAAGGGAGCTCTGCCTATGTAAAAAAGTCAGAGCTCTGTTCTGATTAGGGGGAAAGTGCTGGATTTTGTTTCCCTGCAAAGCACATCCCTGATGCCCCGTACACACGGGACGACGATCGCACGTACGACCGTGTCGAATCGTACGTTGGCTGTTGTATGTAGCATACTGACTGCACTACACGATCGTACGACCGCGGAGAGAACGTTCAGGTGCATGTAATTAGCATCCGGCCATTCCTGACTTCGGAGCATGCGTGTTTTGCACAATACAACTTTGTTGTACCATCTGCTCTGTACACACGATACAACCGTCGCATGAGAGCTTGTTGGTACGACCAAGTTTTCTAGTCTGCTCATACAACTCCCTTGTACGACCGTTGTATGTCGGCTGCTCAAAATCGCACATACAAACGATCGATTTCACATACAACGGTCGTGAGTACGACCTGTTGTATACGACCGTCGAACCGTGTGTACGGGGCTTCAGTAAAAGCCGCACACACAGTGCACCTATAAACACTGGCTAGGCACACATTTAAACCTTTGATCGTCCCTGATGTTTAACTTCTTCCCAGCCAGTGTCAGTACAGTGACAGTGCATATTTTTAGCACTAATCACTGTACTAGTGTCCAAAATTCCATTACATATTATATAGTTGGTAGACGGTATAACTTTTGCGCAAACCAATCAATATTCCCTTATTGGGATTTTTTTTTACCAAAAATATGTAGCAGAGTAGATATCGGCCTACATTGATGAAGAAATTAGATTTCTACATTTTTTTTATTGGATGTTTTATAGCAGAAAATCAAAAATGTTTTTTTTTTTTTTTTTTTTTAAATTGCCGCTATTTTTTGTTTATAGTGCAAAAAACTAAAAAATGAAGGAGGTGATCAAATACAACCAAAAGAAAGCTCTATTTGTAAGGGAAAAATTACATCAATTTTATTTGGGTACAACGCCGCACGACCGCGCAATTGTCAGTTAAGGTAGCGCAGTGCTGTATCGCGAAAAAAGGGCCTGGTCAGGAAGGGGGTAAAACCTGAAGTGGTTAACAGCACTATATAGATAGTTGCTGAGGAGTGGGTCGGGAAGCGGGCCGCTGCATCCTTAACAACCGATGAGTCATCAGCTATCAGCGGGATTACCCGCTGACAGCTGAATGTAAAAAAAAAATGTAAAAAAGACATTGTGGGGTCCACCCACCAGAATCCATACCAGGCCTTTATCTGAGCATGTAACCCGGAAGGTCATAAAAGGGGGAAAGGGCGAAAAGCAAGGGCCCAGGTCTGAACCATGCCAGGCCGCATGCCCTCAACATGGAGGGGTGCTTTGGGGCAGGGGGGCTCTGCCACCTCCACCCCAAAGCACCTTGTCTCCATGTTGATGGGGACAAGGGCCTCTTCCCCACAACCCTGGGCGGTGGTTGTGGGGAGGGTCTGTGGGCAGGAGGGCTCATCAGAATCTGGAAGCCCCTAAGGGGGTACCCAGATCCTGCCGCCCCCCATGTGAATGAGTATGGGGTACCGATTCACCAAAAAACAGTTTTTGGAAATTCCTTTATTAAAAAATCCAAAAACAGTGTCACCCGATTTAGATCCATTGTCAATCATGACACCCGCCGCCACCATCAGACCCGAAAGAAGAAGAAAAAAGCTCCGCACTCGTCGAAGGCTAACCCCTGACTGCCCGCTCCTCTGTCTGACATTTCTTAAATAGGTAATGGGCAGGGCCACCTGGTGGCTCCGCCCCCTTGTGACATCACCACCCCAGCATGCTTGGACAAGGGTCTGATATGGATTTGGGTACCCCACACAATTATTTTTTCTTTACACCTTGGTCCCCTCCAAATCCGTACTGGACCTGAAGAGCCTCGTATGGATTTGTCGGGGGGGGGGACCCTATGCCGTTTTTTCCCCCATATTTTTTAGCCAGCAATTATTTTTTTAAATTAATCTGTCAGCTGATGACTCATCGGTTGTTAAGGACAGGGTGGGTGACTTCCTAGCCCACTCCTTAGCAACCAGCTATACAAAGTGTTTTCAAAGGGTGGGGACACAAAACGCGAGAAAGCTGCATGCAAAAACGGATCAAAAGCATGGGTTTAAAAATGCAAAACATGCCTGAAAAACCCATCAACCACATAGATGGGAACCTAGACTTAGTAAATCAACCCCATCATCTGTGTGAGAGAAGAGCAGAGAATGGATGTGACAATTATTCTCTGGTAATATTGGTTTGATGGATGGTGGTTGGTTGGATGGATGGTGGTTGGATAGATGGATGGTGGTTGGATAGATGGATGTTGGTTGGATAGATGGATGGTGGTTGGATAGATGGATGGTGGTTGGATAGATGGATGTTGGTTGGATGGATGGTGGTTGGATAGATCGGTGGTGGTTGGGTAGATGGATGTTGGTTGGATAGATGGATGTTGGTTTGATGGATGGTGGTTGGTTGGATGGATGGATGTTAGTTGGATAGGTGGATGGTGGTTGGATAGATGGATGTTGGTTGGATAGATGGATGTTGGTTGGATAGATGGATGGTGGTTGGATAGATGGATGTTGGATGGATAGATGGATGTTGGATGGATAGATGGATGTTGGTTGGATAGATGGATGTTGGTTGGATAGATGGATGGTGGTTGGATAGATGGATGTTGGATGGATAGATGGATGTTGGATGGATAGATGGATGTTGGTTGGATAGATGGATGTTGGTTGGATAGATGGATGGTGGTTGGATAGATGGATGTTGGTTGGATAGATGGATGGTGGTTGGATAGATGGATGGTGGTTGGATAGATGGATGGTGGTTGGATAGATGCATGGTGGTTGGATAGATGGATGTTGATTGGATAGATGGATGTTGGTTGGATAGATGGATGGTGGTTGAAAAGATGGATGGTGGTTGGATTGATGGATGGTGGTTGGATAGATGGATGTTGGTTGGATGGATGGTGGTTGGATAGATCGGTGGTGGTTGGGTAGATGGATGTTGGTTGGATAGATGGATGTTGGTTTGATGGATGGTGGTTGGTTGGATGGATGGATGTTAGTTGGATAGGTGGATGGTGGTTGGATAGATGGATGTTGGTTGGATAGATGGATGGTGGTTGGATAGATGGATGGTGGTTGGATAGATGGATGGCGGTTGGATGTTGGTTGGATAGATGGATGTTGGTTGGATAGATGGATGGGGGTTGGATAGATGGATGGCGGTTGGATAGATGGATGGCGGTTGGATAGATGGATGTTGGTTGGATAGATGGTGGTTGGTTGGATAGATGGATGTTGGTTTGATGGATGGTGGTTGGTTGGATGGATGGATGTTGGTTGGATGGATGGATGGTGGTTGGATAGATGGATGTTGGATAGATGCATGGTGGTTGGATAGATGGATGTCGGTTGGATAGATTGATGTCGGTTGGATAGATGGATGGCGGTTGGATAGATGGATGGCGGTTGGAAAGATGGATGGCGGTTGGATAGATGGATGGCGGTTGGATAGATGGATGGCGGTTGGATAGATGGATGGCGGTTGGATAGATGGTGGTGGTTGGATAGATGGATGGCGGTTGGATAGATGGATGGCGGTTGGATAGATGAATGGCGGTTGGATAGATGGATGTCGGTTGGATAGATGGATGGCGGTTGGATAGATGGATGGCGGGTGGATAGATGGATGGCGGTTGGTTAGATGGATGGCGGTTGGATAGATGGATGGCGGTTGGATAGATGGGTGGCGGTTGGATAGATGGATGGCGGTTGGATAGATGGATGGCGGTTGGATAGATGGATGGCGGTTGGATAGATGGATGGCGGTTGGATAGATGGATGGCGGTTGGATGTTGGTTGGATAGATGGAT
>BLSH010262596.1:123411-134339 GCA_018402905.1 Glandirana rugosa
AAGAGAGGGGGGGGGGGGCGAAGTGGTGGTAGGTAGATAGGTTGGCGGTAAGTAGATAGGTTGGTTGTGAGTAGATAGGTTGGCGGTAGGTAGATAGGTTCGTGGTAGGTAGATAGGTTGGCGGTAGGTAGAAAGGTTGGTGGTAGGTAGATAGGTTGGCGGTAGGTAGATAGGTTGGTGGTAGGTAGATAGGTTGGCGGTAGGTAGATAGATTGGCGGTAGGTAGATAGGTGGGCGGTAGGTAGATAGATTGGTTGTAGATATTGGATAGATGAATGGCGGTTGGATAGATGGATGGTGGTGAAGCGGGGGGGGGGGGAGAGAACAAAGCAGGTGAATATAAAATGTTCTTTGTTTTAATTTAAAAATCATTTAAAATGCGGTTTCTCTGCAGCTGTGTTTTTAGAAAAGGAGCAGGGACAGCAGCCCATTCCCACGCAAAGGCAGGCCACACCGCATGCATGGGTGTGAACTACCCTGAGCCTTGGTTCGCGCTATGAGTCACACAGAAATTGCATTACATTTCTGTACAATTCACATGCGATTCAGTGCAGTGCAATTTGAGCTCATTCATTTTGAATGGGCTATGATTTCACTGCATTACACCAAAGTCGTGCATGCACCAATTTTAGGAACGCATTGAAACCGGATCACATGGTCATTTTGTATCATCGGATCTGGGGCAGGTAAACACACTGCATTTGGGTTGCAGACATAGTTCAGGAGATGGTCAGAGACTGCAGACATTGTACAGGAGATGGTCAGAGACTGCAGACATCATACAGGAGATGGTCAGAGACTGCAGACATAGTACAGGAGATGGTTACACTGCAGGTGTATTACAGGAGATTGTCAGACTGCAAGCGTACAAGAGATGGTCAGAGACTGCAGGTGTACAAGAGATGGTCAGAGACCATCCATGTACTGTCTGATCTCCTATCCCTGTACATTGTCTGCTGAACACTCACAATGGTCCTTCCTGATCACCATAACAGGTGCTGTCAGTGTCCCCACACCCCACACATGTCATTTACTTTCAGCATGGACTGTACAGAGGAGGGAGGAGCCATCCCTACCTCTCCTCCCCACTGATCACAGGTCTAGTTGTTAGAGGGTGGAGTGATTGGCTGTTAGGGGGATGTGGAGGTCACATGATGGCAGGTCAGGCAGTGGTTGGTTGGGAATTGGAAGAGATGACGGAGCACCAAGCTGGGAACCAAGCCGCACAGCTGTAGTCCAACTCCACCCCAGTAATATTTGGCCACCGTATTTTTTACGGGCAGTGGAGGTGCAAGGGGCAGCTGCTTTGTGCCCCACAATGACTGGAGCTGGGCCCAGGGTACCTGCCCCTTTTGCCCCGCGTTAAAGACAGCCTTGTGCGGGAGATGCATTGCAGATTTTCTGCACCACATCCTAGTGTGAAGCGGGGCTGATTATTGCCTTTTCAACACAATTAAAAAAGGGCCAGGGCACTAAGGGCAGCAAACAGTCCAGCCTGGCTCTGGCAGCAATGCTGTTGTGCCTGGCAAACCCTCAGCCCTTTGGCTCTGCAGTCAGCACCACAACATAGCTGACAGAGCCAGGCTGGACTGTCAGTACCAACCTAGCAGTGGAAAATGGTAACCCACGACTTGGGTGATTAGTGAATAATTTTGTCAGTTGCCACAGACTCACTTACCTCAATGGCAGCACAGCAGGGGTGGTAAGTGGTCTGTGATGAGCGTCTCTCAGGCAGCAAGCAAGCCGAAAAGGAAAGAGGGAGGCTCAGCTCCTTAGCAGCAGTACTGCCTCCTTGCATGTCCTCTGCTCCATTCTCCTCCGAAGTCCATGGCGGAAAGTACAGAGTGTAGAGACAGTAGGGCACGGTGGGCAGCACTACAGACGCCATCCGCGCCCACTGTGTCTATGATCGGTCCGCCGGGAACCCAGCACAGCCTGGTCATAACAGCGTGAGGTAAGTGCCTGTGACGGTGCGCCTTACACCCAACCTGCTGCATCCACTTAGCCCGCAATACTGCTGCTATGCTCCGCTGTTTGTTGTTGCGGTGCTGACACCATGAGAGGCGACAGGGCAGAGACACTTTTTATTTTTGGCAGGATGCTCTGGGGGTTTGAACACCCCAAACCCCCCCTTATCTACAGCCCTGGTTGGATAGATGGTGATTAAATGGTGGTTGGATAGATGGTGGATGGATGGTGGTTGGATAGATGGTGGGTGGATGGTGGTTGGTTGGATGGATGGTAGTTGGATGGATGGTGGTTGGTTGGATGGATGGTGGTTGGATAGATGGTGGTTGGATGGATGCTGGTTGGATAGATGGATGGTGGTTGGATGGAGGGGGTTGGATGGATGGTGGTTGGATAGATGGTAGATGGATGGATGGATAGTGGTTGGTTGGATGAATGGATGGTGGTTGGATAGATGGTAGATGGATGGATGGTGGTTAGTTGGATAGTGGTTGGTTGGATGAATGGATGGTGGTTGGATGGATGGTGGTTGGTTGGATAGTGGTTGGTTGGTTGGATGGTGATTGGATGGATGAATGGATGGTGGTTGGATAGATGGTAGATGGATAGATGGTGGTTAGTTGGATAGTGGTTGGTTGGATGAATGGATGGTGGTTGGATAGATGGTAGATGGATGGATGGTGGTTGGTTGGATAGTGGTTGGTTGGTTGGATGGATGAATGGATGGTGGTTGGATAGATGGTGGTTGGTTGGTTGGTTGGATGGATGGTGGTTGGATAGATGGTGGTTAGTTGGATAGTGGTTGGTTGGATGAATGGATGGTGGTTGGATAGATGGTAGATGGATGGATGGTGGTTGGTTGGATAGTGGTTGGTTGGTTGGATGGATAGATGGTGGTTGGATGGATTTATGGTGGTTGGATGAATGGATGGTGGTTGGATGAATGGATGGATGGAGGTTGGATAGTTGGTTGATGGTGGTTGGTTGGATAGTGGTTGGTTGGATGGTGGTTGGATAGATGGATGGATGGTGGTTGGTTGGATAGTGGTTGGATGGATAGTGGTTGGATGGATAGTGGTTGGATGGATGGAGGTTGGATGGATAGATGGTGGTTGGATGAATGGATGGTGGTTGAATGGATGGGTGGATGGTGGTTGGATGGATAGATGGTGGTTGGATGAATGGATGGTGGTTGGTTGGATGGTGGTGGTTGGAAGGATGGATGGTGGTTGGTTGGATGGATTGATGGTGGTTGAATGGATGGGTGGATGGTGGTTGGAAGGATGGATGGTGGTTGGATGGATGTATGGTGGTTGGTTGGATGGATTGATGGTGGTTGGATGAATGGATGGGTGGATGGTGGTTGGAAGGATGGATGGTGGTTGGAAGGATGGATGGTGGTTGGATGGATGGGTGGTGGTTGGATGGATTGATGGTGGTTGGAAGGATGGATGGTGGTTGGATGGATGTATGGTGGATGGAAGGATGGATGGTGGTTGGTTGGATTGATGGTGGTTAGATGAATGGATGGGTGGATGGTGGTTGGAAGGATGGATGGTGGTTGGATGAATGGATGGTGGTTGGATGGATGGGTGGTGGTTGGATGAATGGATGGTGGTTGGATGGATGGGTGGTGGTTGGATGAATGGATGGTGGTTGGATGGATGGTGGTTGGATGGATGGTGGATGGTGGTTGGATGAATGGATGGTGGTTGGTTGGATGAATGGATGGTGGTTGGTTGGATAGATGGATGGTGGTTGGATGTATGGTGGTTGGTTGGATGGTGCTTTGTCTTCACAGATGTTTTATAAAATGGAAACGGTAGTAACAATTCTCTTTATTGCACCACAGAGCAAGAAGTGCCCACATCTCAGGATTGCCACTTTCATATCGCTAAATGACGCACAAATATTCTAGAACCTATAATCGTATTCTGGGCTCCCGTATAAAAGAACACTTTCTGGAAAGTCACCGATTCCAGGCCACGTCTGGGGAAATATGAAATGTGAACAAATCTACAGAACTTAGAAGTAAAATCCATAACACTGCACACCATTCACTAATAATGACAGAAAACGGGAGATTGTATCCAGGGCCTCACCCAGGTGAGGGGTCCTCTAGGTGCACCCATGTGGGCGTCGGGTTTACCTGAATGGAGATGAATGGATGTTCTGTGCACCCCCCCTGCAGGCAGTTCCATTCATGTCAATTGGGACCACATGTATGCAGTCCCAGCGGCTATATCCATGGAGGCCTCTGCGGGGGTAAAATCGCTGCTCCCAATCTGACACCCGCGTGGGCTCATGGCCTTGAACACACCCTGGGGAGGGAATTCAATAAAGCTCCTGCGCCACTTTTCTGGTGTTAGCCCCCCCCCATGCACACCAAATCCACACTCCACTTGAAATCAAACGATTCAGCTGCAACTTGGCTGCAATCTGTGTGACTTCCTGCAGAGAAGTCGCACCTGAAATTGTCAAAAATAGTGCAGGTCAGTGTTGCACCAATTTGAACAGTTCCATTGCCGACAACAGGGTGCAACTTGTCATGCGATTTGGACCGGTCGCATTGCATGACAAGTTGCACCGGTCTGAACGCAAGCTCAGTCCCTCTCATTAAAGTGCCACTAAACCCTCATCATAAAAACCGTTGAATAAACGGTATATTACATGCGGTTCATACTCACTCATCACTATGAGATTCCTTTTCTGTATTCTGCAAAAATCCTGGTTGATCCTGCTGCTCTCTATCTCCCCCTTCTGTCCATGTCCCCCATTCAGCTGGGGATTTTTACAGAGCAGTGAGTTTCTATGCTGAGCATTTCCTCCCTATCACATCTGAGCAGCCCATGTGACTATATGAGTCACACATGTGGGCGTATGCACAATGACAGGCCACTCCCTCCCTCCTCCATGCCCACTAACCAGCTAAACACAATGGGGATGGGATATTACATGTAGATTGATGGAGGCTTCACCTCCCTCTTGTTCTAAGACAGACTGGGAGGGGGCATGACACAGCCTGTGACTGGCAGAATTCCACCCACACTGTGTTATTGTCACAAAATAATATAAATGTGACTTGAAATGTATATTTGTATGAAAATGTAAAACGGTTTATTGATATTAAATATTTATTTTTATTCCGTATTCCAAAGGCTGTTTTTTTTTTTGTTGAACATGTGACCCACAGCAGAGGACTAGAAGCTCCTCCTGCCACTGTTTCCCTGCACACAGGCAGGGAGAGAGCTGGGTCATGTGACCCGCAGCAGAGGACTAGAAGCTCCTCCTGCCACTGTTTCCCTGCAGACAGGCTGGGAGAGAGCTGGGTCATGTGACAGCTGGACATCATTAGGAAAAAGGGACTTAGGCTTTTTTTTTTATTAAAATAATTACAGCGCCGTCATCCCCATACAGAAACGGAAGGAAGAATGGAAATTAACCACTTGGCGCAGAGCGGCCACATACTTGCACACGATAGCGCCAACAGTGCTGTGTCGGGAGCGCACGCTTTGCGCACTCCCAGCCCAGTGACCGGAAAGTTTCTGATGGCTGTTTGCAATCGGGACTTTTCTGATCATGTGACCGCTGTGACAGCCAATCACGTGGCCCTAAGCTCCAAACCCCTTAAAGGACTGGCGGCAGCCGGCGCCAAGGGGTTAACCACTTAACGACGGCGATTACATTTACTGCTGCAAGGTGGCAGCATATCGCGAATCGCTGTCTATAAACGGCGGTTCGCGCTGCTATGGTGCGAGCGTGCGCCGCCTGTGGAGCACTCTAGTGCCCGCCGCAAGCTTCAGGAATGTGGCTGGGGGTCAGGTGGATGTGATGTCCGCCGGCGCCCCACGATCGCTTACAATAGAGGAAAAGCGGGGAACCGCCAATGTAAACATGGCGGTTCCCCGCTCTGTCAGGCGGCATGTAAGAGATCTACTGATCCCTGTCACTGGGATCAGTTAGATCTCTGGTGCTCCTGGCAGCCCAGCCCCCTCACAGTTAGAACCACGCCTAGGGAACACAGTTACCCCCTAGAGCGCCCCCTGCAGGTTAACCCCATCACTGCCAATGACATTTATACAGCAATCAGTGGATATTTACATTTCTGATCGCTGTATAAATGTCATTGGTCTTAAAAAAGTGTCAAAAATGTCCGACATGTCCGCCGCAATATCACAGTCCCGATAAAAATCACAGATCGACATTACTAGTAAAAAAATGTTTGTAAAAACACCAGAAATGAATTCTTGTGGTTTGTAAACGCGGCAACTTTTGCGCAAACCAATCAATAAACGCTGATTGCGATTTATTTTTTACCACAAATATGAGGAAGAATATATATCGGCCAAAACCGAGGAATAAATTAGTTTTTTTGGATTTGTATTTTAGCAACAAGTAAGAAATATTGTTTTTTGGCAAAATTGTTCCTCTTTTTTTGTTTATAGCTGGGATCAGAAATGACGCAGAGGGGGTCAAATACCACCAAAAGAAAGCTCTATTTGTGGGAAAAAAAGGACGCAAATTTTGTTTGGGTACAACGTCGCACGACCGCGCAATTGTCAGTTAAAGCGACGCAGCGCCGAATCACAAAAAGTGCTCTGGTCCTAAAGTGTGAAATCCTTCCGGGGCCGAAGGGGTTAAACAGTGAGTATTTCAGATCACCAAATTCCTGATGCATTTGTAACAATATTGCTTGCGACAGTGAAATTTAAAATAAATCACCGATGAACTTTGCACTTTATGGAAGTGGAACTATGAAAGTCGGATGATGGAATCCAAGGAGGTGAAATGACGTCGGTCTGTGAGGACGGAAAGTTTATATTCTCGTGGTGGGGGAAATCCCCGTTTCCAAAGTGTTCCCCTAAATAGGGGAAATTTCACCAGAATTCTACCGGAAATTCATTCTTCTGCTGACGCACTTTGCTCACTGCAGGTCAAACTTTTTTTAATCTTTTTTTTTTGCAAACACAATAACAGTTTCAAGAGGCAACTTGAGCAATGATGATGTGCAGAGGGCAGTAGCAATCCGGGGGCCATCAGGGCAGTGGAAGTCAATGAAGATGAATGGACAATGGACTCTGAGCATGGCCTTTTCTCTGCAAACTTCACAATGAAGCCACTTCTAGATATAGAGGAGCCACAATGGTGGCGACTCACATTAGTGATATGAAGAGTTGATGAAATATTTAAAGCTGAACTCCGGGCGCACTAACTTTTATAAATATATTCCTCAATAGCCCCCAAGGATAGAAATCCCCTCTGTGCACCAAATGCCTTTACAAACCGGGATATTACCTTGTTAAAGTAGCAATGACATCACTGTGCTATACACAGGCTCCACCCACTATCGGCAGAAAAATAGAGGGGGCGAAGACAAGACCAGAGCAGAGCTGTGGGAGGGACATAGCAGGCTCCACCCACTACAGGAGGGGGGTGGAGACAGGACCAGACACACCTCACAAGGAGAGCGAGCAGAGCTGTGGGAGGGACATAGCAGGCTCCGCCCACTACAGGAGGGGGGTGGAGACAGGACCAGACACACTGCGCAAGGAGAGAGAGCAGAGCTGTGGGAGGGACATAGCAGGCTCCGCCCACTACAGGAGGGGGGGTGGAGACAGGACCAGACACACCGCGCAAGGAGAGGGAGCAGAGCTGTGGGAGGGACATAACAGGCTCCGCCCACTACAGGAGGGGGTGGAGACAGGACCAGACACACCGCACAAGGAGAGAGAGCAGAGCTGTGGGAGGAGCCCAGCAGGCTATACCCAGTGCCGGGACAAGATCATCCAGTGCCCAGGGTAAAGATACCAAATTGCACCCACCCTTTCATTATGTGCGAGGTTATGAGGAGGAGGGGGGGAAGGAAGCACAGCCTGCACCTCCTCCCAGCTCTCTCTTCCTCTCCTTGCCACTTCCAGCACTGGGCTGACAGAAGTAGTGATGCCAGTGGCACCCCCATCCCTACAATACACGCTATGCCCAGGGCAACCACCCCTTGTCCCGGCTCTGGCTACGCCCACTACAGGAGGGGGTGGAGACAGGGCCAGACACACTGCACAAGGAGAGAGAGAGAGAGCAGAGCTGTGGGAGGAGCCCAGCAGGCTATGCCCAGTCCAAGATCATCCAGTGCCCAGGACAAAGATGACAAATTGCACCCACCCTTTCATTATGTGCGAGTTTATGAGGAGGAGGGGGGAGAGAGCACAGCCTGCACCTCCTCCCAGCTCTCTTTTCCGCTCCTTGCCACTTCCAGCAGAAGTAGTGATGCCAGTGGCACCCCCATCCCTACAATACACGCTGTGCCCAAGGAAGCCACCCCTTGTCCCGGCTCTGGCTACGCCCACTACAGGAGGGGGCAGAGACAAGACCAGTCCCTGTGCACAAGGAGAGGGAGCAGAACTGTGGGAGGGGCCCAGCAGGCTGCAGTTTTTCCTTTCACTGTCCAATCACAGACTGGGGGAGGGACATGACTTGAATGTCCCACCGTCACAGGGCGGTGCTGAGTGGCAGAACTGGGTCAATCTCAGAACTGGATGGAAAGAATGACCAAACTTTTGGCAAGTAAAACGTCTCTTTTATATATGCTGTATATACTGTGTGCGTTTGCTGGAGTTCAGCTTTAAATGACATAAAAACTTTGTTAGCAGCAGCTGTACATTCACAGATAACCAATCAGATATGGGAGGAGGAGGGGTGGCGGCATCCCCTCTGCAGACTTCATAGTCCAGGCACTCCAATGTCCCCAATCACTGTCCTCCTACGGATAGGCCGCCCAATTTCTCTTCTGTACTCGTTACATTCGCGTCTCCCTTTGCTGGCTTGGTGTACACTCGCTCACCGAAGATGGTGCTGCCGATGCGGACATTAGTGGAGCCGAGCTCAATCTGGAGAAAGAGAAACAGCAGAGAGGTGAAGAGAACAGCGTGACATCGAAGAACGGAATGTAAAGATTGGGGGCCCAGGCTGAGACCGCCATTCATTCCAATACTAGTGCCCCCCCCAGCAGGCGAGGAGGGAAGCTGGCAGCACTGCAGGGGAAGGGGGAACAAGGGGGGGGGCACAAATACTACAACCAAGGATCAGTTTCTTCAATAGAGCAGTACAGCCAGCCTTCCTGCTTGGTACCCCTTTTGAACTGATGGAGGCCGGGCCCGGTACAGGAGGGCCAGCTGTACTACCTCATCAGCGGCCCTGGTCGTGGGTCTGCATTGATGTGCGGCTTCATGGGATCCATTGATGTGTCACTTTATGGGATCCACTGATGTGCCACTTCATGGGATCCACTAATGTGCCACTTCATGGGATCCACTAATGTGCCACTTCATGGGATCCACTAATGTGCCACTTCATGGGATCCACTAATGTGCCACTTCATTGAACTCTTCCAATGGGATTCTGTAGTCCCAGTAGTTCTGGGATTTCTTCCCTTTAGAGAGATTTCCTCTCACTTCCTGTTTTGGTTATGGGACAGGAAGTGATGGGAGATCTCCCCAATGGGATGCAGATTTTGAAAACAAAACTGACAGGGGTTATAACCCCTCCCCTTACTCTATCCAATAATAATAATAAAAAAAAAAAAATAAAAAAAAGGAAGAAGTATTGCCTTCAGTTCTACTTGCTACCTAAAAACATACAATATCAGCACAAGGGAGATTACATGCGGTCTCTGTCCCTTGTGTTTCTGTCTTCTAGCTCAGCAGTAATCTCCCTCCCCTGATGGCCCCCATTCCTGTGATCTTCCCATGCAGGCAGAGTTAACAGGACCAAGAAACTTAGGCCGAAGCTTGGGACACCGCTCAAAGCCAGGGATTCCATCCCCGTGATCCGCAGGTAAAATGATGCAGGCTGCCTGTATGCCCATCCAGAGCAATGTGTGCAGTAGGGGAAAATGCCGCTCTCCCAACCAGCCACCATAATCTGTGTATGAGGATCGGCTTCACGCCGACTAAGCCGTGGTGGGTTAGGGCGAAATACACCAGGGGGTTGCGGTTTCTTGGTGGAGACTTGTAGGCTGAAGCCGATCCTCATACACCAATTACGGCGGCTGGTTGGGAGAGCGGCGTTTTCTCTATTTACAGAACTGAGGAGTGGTCACAGGCAGTCATCAAGAGTGGCAGACTATGGCCACCCTTTCCGCCCTCCTCCTCCATTCATAGAAGCCAGCACTGCAGCATCTATGAATGAAGCATTATCTATGAATGGAGCAGGCGCCTTTCGATCCTCTATTCATAGACCGTGTTTCATTCACAGAAGCTGCAATACCCTTGTTCTGTAAAAACAGCCAACTCATCGAAATATCCAACCACGTCACTCCTGGGTGACTCCAGCATCCGTAATTGGACATTTCGGCCGAGTTGGCTGTTTTGATAGAACAGCGGCTAAGGAGGGAAAAAAGTTTTTGCTGCCTTGGAGGCGGCCATGTTGTTGGTTAGTAGCAGACAGACTAACATTGTCCACTCATATCGTCTACTGGAGTGTATACGCTACCGGTGTTCTGTCAAAACAGCCAACTCTTTGGAAATGTCCAATTACTGATGCTGGAGAGTCACTGGAAGTGACGTGGCTGGGGTTTGACCAGTTGGCTTTAATGGATTCACCGGCTTCAATGAATATAAGAGGGGTGGTGGAAAGGGTGGACATACTTGGGCTCTCTGGAGTGCCCTGTGACAGCTCCGTGGTTCTATCAATCACCGCTGCACCGGAAGATTACCGGTGGGGTTGGAGGCCATCGATGAGGAAGATTACCGGTGGGGTTGGAGGCCATCGATGAGGAAGATTACCGGTGGGGTTGGAGGCCATCGATGAGGAAGATTACCGGTGGGGGTGGAGGCCATCGATGAGGAATATTACCGGTGGGGGTGGAGGCCATCGGAAGTGAAGGTGGCCATTAGAAGGAGTAGCTACTGGAGGTGGGGGTGGCCATTAGAAGGAGTAGCTACTGGAGGTGGGGGTGGCCATTA